>JANHFX010017408.1:0-89873 GCA_027560015.1 Chloroceryle amazona | reverse complement strand
AAATACAGTTGCAATATAGTTTTATATAACTATAAAACTATATATATAGTTATATAGTTATATATAGTATATAATATGCAAAACAGTTAAACCAACTGATAAGCAGCTTGAAAGCCTGCCTGAAAAGATTACAAAAACATGTCTGAAGGTATGTATACAGTGCTACTGCTGAGAAATTATATCACTGTTGCTGAACTGTATATTAGACAATTTATACTTTATGACATAACATTATTTTTAAGTGTACATTTTGGAAAAGCTAACTCATTAAAAAACAACAGAGAAATGCAGTAAAAGTTCACATCCTGTGTTGTCAGCAGAGCTGGAGGTCTAGTCTAGGTTAACTTCCACTCACAGGAAACAATCTGCAGAGAATACAGCTCTGTGGTGATGTTCTTACCAGTATTGGCCTTTTACTCTTTCCTCTATTCTTGTGGAAAGCTATGATACAAACTACCAGGCTTGGGGCAGTGTTGACTCTTAGGATTGGAACTGGTAGAGGTGATGCCTAGTGTCCTTGTTCTGGATCTATGCAACTCCAGGTTGAATCTGGCTTTGATTTCTTCCTGTGGTGGATGGTGCATACTGGAGCCACAACAGTCCAGAGTAGGAATGCCGTGCTTGCAATTTCCCTGGAGTTGTACCTCGAGGAAGCCACCAAATTTGGAACAGATATGAGACTGTTCTGAGGGATTTTTCTTAAAATTACATATATCTAGAGGCAAGGCTTTGTAAGAAAATTTTCACACAGGACCTGTAATAAATCACATCCTGTGGATTTTATGAAAAGGCAATCAAGTATTGTATATCTTCGCTCTTTTCTTTCTCTTCTCTCTCTTTTCTTTCATAACCTTAGCAATTGATGACTTGAACTATGAAAAGAGCTGACAAGCAAAATAAAGTCAAACAATATCATGATCCTGAAAAAAAAAATAAATAAAAAATTAAAAATGGGCCACAGGAGTTTTCTCTGTGCGTAGTTTTCCTGTCCTTACTCAGAAAGAGAAGTGTTCTTTTGCCAATAAATATTTAGCAATTAGGAATGTATAGAAGACCGGAAGGCTCTCTTATTATCCTTTTTTACAGGTCTTTATGGAAAGTGTGAAGGGCTCATTTGGTAGTGGTTATGCTATACTAAGTTTTGTTTAATTCTGGAGATGGAGGCAAGATTGCTCATTTCTTTAGTACTGCCATAGTAGTCTTTCTGGCTGTGCTAATATTTAAATGTCTATTCCCTTATAAAACTGCATGTGGAACATGAAATTCATGCTTAATATGCTTTCCTATACTTTTTCTCCTCATTGCACTCAGAAACATAGAAAATTAATGGTTTTTACCCTTTCCTTTTTAATTTTGGCACAATTTGGCAGAGGGTTTCTCTACTTCCAGAGTTGAAATTTGCTGAATGAAAATGAAATTCTTTTCCTTCATGTGTTTGCAGAAAACAAATAAAGAGGGGGATGTTAAATATGAACACACACAATTTCAATTCTTATTTATTAACTTTAAGACAGGAGTGCATAGCCTGCTTTACATAGTAATGGAGTTAATTAAGAATTTGGTTACTGAGTGTAAGTAATTTCTTCCCATTAGATGTTTATACTTTCATTTGTATAGAGTCACTACAGCATTGTAAACAAGTGAACAGGAAGAAAAAAAAAGTGCTTTTAATATAATGATATCCTACTTTTGTACAATGTAATTTTTCTCAGAGAATTTTAAAACGAAAGAAATTTTCAATTGTGAGGAGTATGCATCACAGATGAAGAGCTACATAAATATAGTTTCAACCCACCTTTTTACACTCTTATTGAGTGGAACTAATGAAATTGTTCTGGATAAACCAGTTCCCTAGGAGAAAGCTGCAGAATAAGGAGCTGCACACGTGCAGTCCTTGCACCGTTGTGGTGAAATAGATTAGCAGTGACAGAAGTGGTTTGTACCACCACAGGTCGTCTTGTGTGGTGAGGATCTTCTCAGGAGCCAGTGGGTCATATTTAGAGCACCTTTATAACTGCATTTTTCTAGGAAGGTGCTTGGTCTCAGCTGTTTGCAGTACTGTGATTGCCACATTGGTGACCGCTGTCTAGCTGCTCAGTCAGCAGCGCGATGTAAGTTGGAAGTGAAGAATACCTTTTCCAGCTGAAACTGGGAAATGTTGCTTTTCTGACCAAACTGGAGTGGAAGCTGCTCTGCCACTGAACTCTGGAGATAGTAGTATAGTGGGTACCACCACTGCCTGCCTCTCTTCTCTCCCCTTCCTCTTCTTTTTTTTCCATAAGGATGCTATGGGAGAGCCACCAGTGCTCAGGAAATCAACCTGAAAACATGGTCTAGTATTACCATGGGACAGTCAGGTGGGCTTTGCTGTGCCATTCTGATTTTGAAAGATGAGTGCTACCAATGCTTTTCCTTTCCTGCAGCACAGAAATGAAATAAAATGAAATATATGTATTTATTTCGTTTTATGCTCTGTTTTTGTCCAATATGTGCTATTGTTCAAGCTGTAGCATAGCCTGATGCTACCTGCTGTATGTTATTTAAAAAAAGCCTACTTTGGGTTTCTATCTGTATATTTTTCTTAGATAGGTCTTTTTGACCACCCCCCCAGCAATATATTTTCACTGTGAATTTCAAACAGTGATGAACAATGGATCTGATTACTCCACACAGCCTGTGTCTCTTCAGAATGTATTATCTCAACAGGGACCCCAGTGAAAAGAAAGCTATTTCCTTGTTTTCTAGCAATAAGTCAATGGACTCTTAAGAGGACAAGCTTTGCCACAGATGCAATTCTTAGGCTATGAGCAAGCAAAAGATAAAAGAGATCAAAAGCTTCAAATTCTGGTGAGGGGTAAAAAGCTGCTGTTGTTAGGAAGGGGCCAAAATCTATAGCAACACAACTATTCTCTAAGAAGTGAAAACTTAAAAGGAACTTTAAAAATGTGTATCAAACAAAATCTAGTGTATGTTCTCCTTGGACAAAGGAGCATATGCAGGCTCACCACTTTCTATCTCTCAGTGAAAGGTAAACAAAAATCTTGTTTGGTCTCTTTTGTATTCACCTTGTTACAGAGAAGACAGTGGGGGAAGGAGCAGCTTAGAAGCTGGAAGAACTGTGCTCAGCAAAACTGGTTTTATTGTTCAGGGAGCTGAGTTTTAACTGCTGGGTTGAATTAGTATATAAAATATAGATTTCTAACAACTTATATTTTATTAGAGAATTATATTTCATTTGATCAGAGTTCTCTTAAGGATTCACAACTTTAGCTGACCTAAACAGCAACTGAAGCTGAAGGAGACCACTAAATTTTTCCTGGTACTAAAGCAGTGTTCAGACTGTCATTTGAAGTATCCCATATTTCTTTCTTGCTGTACATAAAAGCATTTACAGCAGAGGACTTTGAGGTAGAAGTAATTATGTAATTCATTTACATTTAGATATGCACTCATATATAATTTGTGAGTCCTTGTAGTCTTCTGTGCCTTTTATACAAAAGCAGGTTGTTGTTACCTACACCCAAGGAGATACAGTTCTCATCAGTGGAATATATTCTGGAGTTCAGAGATACCACTTCTCACAATGTTCTTGTAGGCAGTGTTAGGAATAAAATATTTTAGTGCAATAATGATGTAGCAGAATTATGTGTTTGTGACAGTTAATTCTCTCAAATTTTAGTTAGTCTGGTTTTCTTGGGGAGCAGTGTTGCCAGGTCATTTTCCATGCTGCACAAGGAAACGGTGGAAACTACTGTGTCTCTTAGGTCCTAAATTTGGAGGGAAAACTCTTTGCCTTTTCCCATTGAAGGAAAATGCTTCCTGGTTAATTGCAGAGTTTAGGCAATGGTAGCTGATTGTGGAAAGAGATTTAGTCTCCAAGATAGATACATGAGCATGTTACCAGAAGTTTCACAAGAACTTCTCCATATTGTATGCAGAGTGGGAGAGGTAGTGAGCTGCAAAATATTAATTAGCACTCTAAACACATGGTGCCTTTTTACTTTCTTTGTCCATTTGGACTGGATTAGGTGATGCTGCAATTTTTGTTACCCTTTTCTTCCTAACATAAAATATTTTATAGGTACAAATCTTTTGAAACACTCGTAAAGCCTATGGATGTACAGATATGCACACCAGAAATCCAAGTAGAATTTGATAAATACATGTAAGAAAATTTTTTTCACCCCTACATATACATCTGTTCACCTAAAGCATATTGCATTAGTATATGAGACTGAGTATCTCTTTATCAAATCACAATATATTTTGTTGCCCAGAGGTTCATCACTAATAGAATGGTAGAATGAAAATTACAAATCCATAAATATTTTTATTATATTTTTTATTTCATTCCATTTAAATGTCACTGGACAAATTAGGCTGCTGGTTGAGATCTTTTTTGTTCATATTTGGCATACTTCATGTTGTACTACCACAATCCCAAACTGTTCCTTAAGCCTTCATAAACACAGCCAGATCTTTTGTAAATCCTTAACAAAGGCTCTCACATCATCATCAGGGCAAGTGATTTTTTTTTTTCCTGTTCTGATATCTTTGTGCCTTCTACAGCAGTAATCCCTTAATATAATAAAGATAAAAATGCAATAGCTTGGTTAAGTAATACAGGACACATAACAACATTCCTAATTTATCCATCTCTTTAGCCTTATTGATCTAGTTACAGATTAATTATCTGCATGGGTGGACTGGTCTTCTCTAAAACCTGTGCAGAAAAAAAATACGAGTCAAAAGTCTTGCTGTCATTCATGATCCAGAAATTCTTAAGTTTGTCACTTACACTGAGGATCCTGCATGGAGCAATTTCATTATGGCCATCAGTAAACAGTGCCCTTTATTAATTCTGCATTAGCCAAATGATCTAACTTGGGAATCTGAGTCTTAGACTTCCAACCCATATCTTGGGCTTCAGAGTGTAAAATATGCAAGACTGAGGTGTTGGATTTGCAGTGTCATTCAATGAGTTTCATATTACTTTAACATCATCTGGATAAATGTAGACTGTGGATCCTTCCTTACCTTGCCATACAGTAGAAGGTCTGCTTTCCTTTGATTGACCTAAAATCTGTTTCAAATTCTCTTCTTTTTTGGTCTCTCCCCACCTATTAATAATTAAAAATTTGTTTGCCATATTTTTTTCTTTACTTTTTTGATGACAAAAAGATCTTAATTAAATTCTGGGATGCATCTGAGAAAGAACATCCCCATAGGTTGGGGATGGACCTGTTAGAAAGCAGCACAGGGGAAAGGGACTTGGGGGTTCTGGTGGGCAGCAGGATGACCATGAGCCAGCAATGTGCCCTTGTGGCCAAGAAGGCCAATGGCCTCCTGGGGTGCATTAGAAGGGGTCTGGTTAGTAGGTTGAGAGAGCGTTCTCCTTTCCCTCTACTCTGCCCTGTTGAGGCTGTATCTGGAATATTGTGTCCAGTTCTGGACCCTTCAGTTCAAGGACAGGGAACTGCTTGAAAGAGTCCAGCGCAGAGCCACAAATTTGATTAAGGGAATGGATCATGTTCTTTATGAGGAAAGGCTGAGAGAGCTCTGTCTCTTTAGCTTAGAGGAGACTGAGGGGTGACCTCATTAATGTTTATAGATATGTAAAGGGTGAGTGTCAGGAGAATGGCGCCAGGCTCTTCTCAGTGATGCTCAATGATAGGAAAAGGGGAAACAGGTGCAATCTGGAACATAGAAGGTTCCATGTAAATGTTAAACTTTTTCACAGTGAGGATGACGGCGCTGGAATGGGCTGCCTAGGGAGGTTGTAGTGTCTCTTTCTCTGGAGGCATTCAAAACCCACCTAGATGCATTCCTGTGTGACCTGATCTAGGTGATCCTGCTCTGGCAGGGGGGTTGGACTAGATGATCTTTTGAGGTCCCTTCCAACCTCTAACATTTTGTGATTCTGTGAAATTCTGACGTACTTTTCTTAACTTTTTTGCCTGTTTTGCTTTTGTGAGTGATCTCTGGAGCAAGATATCCTCTAAGCAGCAGTACATATGGTTTTGGTTTATGGTATTGAATTTGATTAGTTGGAGCAGCCCAAAACAGACCCAGGGACTGAAATAACAGTAAAGCAACATACATGGTCAGGTCTAATGCCTGGTCTCCCCCCCTAGATGTCCTTTATTTAGCACTATATCTCAATCCCATGATGTGTTTACAGTATGATGGATGTCGTCTTAGAAGATCTTAAAATTGAAGTAGAAGTTATGAATTTACTGAAAAGATCTCTCAAGAAACTTTATAATAATGTATGCATGAAATTAGTCTAAATAAATGCTGTGATCCTTCCTAGCTGTAACATGTGTGAGCGTATGTGTAATGACTGAATTATCAGCAAAGATTTCTCATTAATTAAGGTTACTTTATATTTCTCTCTGAAAGATTATGATTCCTATATTTCACTGATATTTTTGACTGCTTGGAACAATAAAAAAAAAACCCAAACCTGACTGTTCTTCTCTCTTCCATTTGGCTACGGCATTAGTGCTTTGTCTGTGGGGTTATGAAATTGCATATGATTATCCTTGGCTTCTGTACACTTTCCTGCTGGGCTGTACTACCTCCTAGATGCATTCAGTTTTTAACTGTTGTGGGGATATAGACTGCAGCTAAAGAAACAAGGATATTTGTCCTGTTTCCTCCAGTAGTTCAGTATTACAGATGTTTTTCCTTCTCATGCTTTTTGTTCAAGTGTTGCATTCACTACTGTTTTCATCAGCTGTGTAGTTTGTTAGCCTATTCTATGTCTTATCTTTAACATCCAAAGGCATTGTTTAACTTTTAGTACAGTTCCTGGGTTGGTACAATGCTACTGTTTGTATTTTCCAGGCTGGAGAGTTTCATATCTGCAGCTTAAATCATGTAATGACTTATACATGCCTTTTATACAGTGGAAAATCTTTCCATTTCACTGGGAACAGCCACAGGGTGCTAATTTTATGGAGTGATAAAATGTTGGTAAATGTTTACCAATAGGCAGCATTTTGATAATGAGACAATACATTTCAGGAGGCCTGTAGCTTGAAATACTAGAGGCACATCTGCTGTGGGTTGTTTTTTTCCTTTATCTGCAGTTATATATTTTTAGTCAAATATTTGAGTATTCCTTGAGTGGCTATTGTTTTTAAAAGGCTGCAATAGGTTTCTGATGAGGTAGATGACTAGTTAGCCTAATCAGATGGAGAATACTGTAGTTGTGCCACTGACTTCAGGAGGGCCAGGACTGAGCTCCTGAACCTTAGTGGCTCAATGGAATGCCGCTGCCCCTTGCGCATTCTCCGTAGTCTTGTGTTGTGAACTGTGTGAGTATCCAGGTTGTGGGTAAGTGGCCAGTGAAACTGTTGCCAAGAAATCTGGAAGTCCCAGTCCCTTCTCCTTACTCTTTTGTACCCCTGTGCCAATATCTCGCCATATGGTTCTACCCCTTCCCTTGTGTCATCTTTTGCAGTAAGACAATTCATTTTACTAGTCTGGCAGGAAGCTAGTCAGGTTTTCTTCTGTATTTTTCTGCCAGATTAGTAAAATGCATTGGCTTGCCAAGGGATCTGATGACAGCTTACTTTCCATACTGACAACTGTCTGAGAAAAGAGCTCTGCAGACAAGCTGTACACTGTCTCTGAAGCAAACTTCTTCACAGCTCAACTTTCACCCAAGAGCCCATGATCTCAACTTTTGGGAACAAATACTGGATGCAAGTAGAAGTCAAACAATGGTCTGCAAGATACTTGTTTTGAGAGTTTGATTGGAATTTCCCCTTGTGGAGTGAAATCACTTATTTTGGGCAGTTAGATAATCAGAAAAAGAGTTCTTATTCATCTTGATTTAAAGGTCAGCCCCAATGGACATGTGTTGTGTCTGTCTTCAGTGCAGTTTGGTGCTGCTTAGAGCCAAGGACTGTAGGTGCTACAGCACCATTAATTCAGAGACTGTCTTTGGAGGGTATTTACAGAAGAGGCTTTTTGCAGTGTTGCCTGTCTTGAATCTGATGTAGTGCTAAAGCAACTTAGACCTGACTCTAGGTGGGCCTAATTTTAGAATAGAAATTTCTTGGAGGAAGAAACTGTCCTATTTATTACTACTATGTGATTTCAAGATAACTAAGAACATTGAGGATATGGTTTAGGGGCTTGCAGTGAATGCCTGTTCCTTAGCAGTGAGAAGAATAAGGAAAGCAATATATTTGCTCCAGAAAAAAAAAAGAAACAATAGGACTTATTATTATTATTTTGAATATGTTTTGTTTTATATTTGTCTTCTAATAGACATTCCCAGAGAAGTGGAATTCTCCATAATGAACTCAATTTTCTGTTCCCAACACATACATATGGTCCTATTCCTTTGTCCCTCCATAGAAACATAGAAATATCTGGGTTGGAAGGGACCTCCAGAGGTCATCAGGTCCAACTCCCCTGCTGAGAGCAGGGACATCTCAACTAGAGCAGGCTGCTCAGAGCTCTGTCAAGCCCCACCTTGAATGTCTCCAGGGATGGGGCCTCAACCACCTCCCTGGGCAACAGGTTCCAGTGCTCCACCACTCTCTTGGTAAAGAACTTCCTTTTTATTTCTGATCTAAATGCACTCCTTTCTAATTTAAAACCATTACCCCTCATCCTTTCACTCCAGGCCTTTATAAACAGGCCCTCTGTAGGCTTTTTATCAGCTTCCTTCAGGTACTGGAAGGTGGCTATTAGTTCTCCCCTGAGCCTTCTCTT
This sequence comes from Chloroceryle amazona, assembly GCA_027560015.1. NCBI lineage: Eukaryota > Metazoa > Chordata > Aves > Coraciiformes > Cerylidae > Chloroceryle > Chloroceryle amazona. The sequence continues at coordinate 81,140 of JANHFX010017408.1, read as the reverse complement.
CTCCAGACTCAACAATCAGCCTGTCCTCGTATGAGAGGTGCTCCAGCACACTGATCATCTTTGTGGTCCTCCTCTGGCCCTGCTCCATTAGGTCCATGTCCCTCCTGTGCTGAGAGCTCCAGAGCTGGACTCAGTATTCCATGTGAGGTCTGACCAGAGCAGAGTAGAGCAGCAGAATCCCCTCTCTCACTCTGCTGGCCACACTTCTTTTGCTGCAGCCCAGGATGGGATTGGCCTTCTGGGCTGCAAGCACACACTGGCTGCTCATGTCCAGCTTCTCATCTACCAGCACCCTCAAATCCTTTTCTCTATTGCCTCCAGAGTAAAGAGCTATGTTTCTGCATGCTGCTGTGATCTTTTCATACTAATCTAGTGGAGGATCCTGCTAGGTGTGGAACATCTCTGTCCTTAGACCTGTGCATGAGAAATTATTAGAGAAGGCAGACTGTGTAGAACCATCCTCTTCAAGCAGTCTTCAGGCAAGATGAATCTGCAAATGGGATAAGGCTGTAGGGTGTCGTCTTGCTGCCTGCTCCTCTGTTGGCACATGGATAAATATGCTTTATGAATAAGAGCCCAGACCGTGGCCCAAGTTTCCTCCTGTTGTTGAGAACTGCTGGCAGTTACAGACAGGAGTCAGACAGTGAATTTTGTGGCATAGAAATAGTGGGATGAGGAAGGGATGAGCTTAGGAAAAGCTTGCTGAAAGAGGACTAGTGGGTAAGTAGTGTCCCTCAGATCATACCTGCCTAGGTGTACTCTGTCCACGGTGGTCTGAAGTCACTCCAAGAGCCTGAAATGGAAATAGTCTACCTCATTGTAGTGCCATAACTGAGACCTTTTCCTGGAATACATCCACTGTGAAAAAGGCCAAAGAGAATGAAAAGTACATTCCCAAACCAGAAATTTTCTGGCTATGCAGGAAAGTGTTGCTTAGAATCTTTCATGGGAGACATGTTGTAATACTCCACAGACAGTGTGGACTGAGTGAAGGCTGCTGAGTGGAGAAGTTCCAGCAACCAAATTTCAGAGTTTCAGAGTATTTCACCTGGCTGGTAACCAAACCGACAGCCCAAGTTTGATTTCTGGGAAATGAGTCTTTTAACAAAAACACTTATTTTGCCTTTTGTGACAGGAAGAGACTTTCCTAAATGCTGAAAGTAGTATTCTAGCTTCCTAGTTTTGGTGGAATCAAACCCCTTTAGAATAAAACCAGTAGTTTTCATTTGAAGATGACATTGTGTATACCTTGAAACTTCAGATAAACATCTTGCCTCACATCTTACTTGGAATCTGAAAAGATCACTATTTCTCATTAGACTGAGGTTGCTGGGTTTTGTAATTTTAGGTCACATCAGCTTTTGGAACAGAATTAATTTATGCAGAAAAAAATGATTTATTGCTTTACAGTAATGCAGCCTTTATATGTTCTTTTGTTAATTTATCAGCAAAGCTCCCATTGTTTTTTGGTTGTTTTGTTTTTGGTTTGGTTTTTTTTTTGCTGATGATAAATTACACTTTTTTATGGAGTGCCGAGTCACAGTAATTTCCTTGTTCCAATTTCATTGACTTCCTGGTAGTATTGTCTGGAGCAACCAGATGCTGATGTGTAATCCAACTGTTTCCCTAGTATGTGGGAAGCAGTAAACTTTTTGTTTATCTTGTAAACAGTTCTGGCTATATATCTTTGGCTGTTTCTTTCCCATGGCTAGATTAAGATTGGCATAAACTGTATTCTCCTTGGCACCATGTAGTGCCTAGTAACAGGGAAAAAACATCCTAGACTGATGTCATTAGTCTGGTTCACAGAAGTTGAGTGGCTTTGTTTTGTTTTTAAATCTGGCTAGATTATGTTGTGGGTTGATTTTTTTTTTTTTTTACATATAATCTATACATAAATGGTCTCTGAGAAGATGGAACTTTACAGTTGATCATAAAAAGAAATATATTTTTCTAAAACCTTACCTAACATGTTCTACAAAAGAGGAATATTAACATTTAAAACCGATGGGAAAATACTAAATGCTATAGAGAGATATTTTCTTAATTCTCACAATATATAGTAATAGCCAAGCATAATTCTAAGTGAGTGTTGTAAGAAATAGTCAGGCAGTTTGCATCTATTACAAATACTGTTAAGTGATTTTGCTAAGCATCAACCTGTATTTGGGTACATGTATGGATTTGTTATATGATCTGTAAAATACTGTTACAGATGAATACTTTTGGTTTGCAGCATCTCTTTCTTCATAAGGGTTTTTACGCTATTCTCGAAAGGGTTTGAAGTCTTGAATTACTGTTTTTATTGTTGTAGTCAGTAATATCAGAGCCATAATCAATCACCTATGTATCATAATCATAAATTGCTTGAATATTTGGGGATGAAATATCTTTATTTTTCTTCAGATTAGTTCAAAATACAGCAGCATCTGACATTCTGTCCCAAGTTATTCTGTCAAATCTGGATATTTTTAGCAACAGAAAAGATGAGTAAATATGAGCAGCTATTTCAATAAGATGTTTTCATTTTCTAAATGTTGAAAGGCTTACCTGAAAAGAAAGGGGGAAAAAGTAGTATGTTGTTCCTGGTTTGGAATTTCTTTGCTTTATGTCCTTTCACACAGGTCATAGGAAAGACCATGCAGACAAAATTTGTAAGTGGCACTTTCATCAAGGTATACTTATCTGAGAATTTTTCACCTGAGTTGCAGTTTCAAATTTTTACCTTTTTTTTTTTTAATTTTAAACTTGCTAGTAATGATTTTTGGAACTTAGAACAATTTTAATTTAAACTCCTGAATTTTATTTACAGGACTGGCGTTATCTTGTTCTGTAATTGTGGAGCAACTTTGCTTTATTTTAACTGGCTCAGAAATAGGCACTCTAATCTTTACTTACGTGACCAGATTGAGATTGGCATTCAGTCTGATTTTTACAGCATGTTGGACATTTATAGTGTTTCTTTTAGATGCAGCAAGATTGTGAAGTTGGCTGCAACTATATATAACTGTGTATGCAATATAACCATTTACAGGTCTAGATTCAGTGCTGAGGCATATATGAATTAGGCACTGAAACTATTCCATTTTGGGTGCCCAGATATATGGTGGGCTAGAACTGGACACCCCATATTCTTATACAATGTGCAGGGAGAGTCAAGTGCATTAGGAAGATAACTGTGCTTATGCAGTAAGGTTTCCATCAGTGGCAACTAGGAAATGGGAGCAGGAGGGAAGACAAGAGAATTGCCATCTACATGAAAGGCCACCTTGGAGAATGCAAGTAGACTTTGGAGCTTGGCACTTCTTCTCAGAAAGGTTGTTTAGACATAGCCTCTGAGAGTCTGCATGGCTTTGCAGAGGTCTTCCAGAGCTATGAATTAAAATAATAACTAGAGTGATATATTTTAAAACCCTCTCTTCTATTGCCTGTTTCTGGGCTGTCAGTAGACACCTCCATCAATTTGTGATACAGACTTCAGAAGCCACTGCTAAGAGATGTTGTCCACAAATGACCACTGGAAACAACAGAAGAATTTACACCCTATTTTCTTAAGTTTGTAGGTTTTTAATGACTTTTTTATATTGTAGCCAGTACTACAGAATTCCTTGAAGACTCCCCAAAGCAGTGACTGAACAGCAGAATCCCCCCTGTCCCACCCAGCTACTTTCACTTCCAGAATATAGATCCATCAATCTTGTCTCTCTTTCTGATACTCTGAAATTTGGGATTTTTTATTTTTTTTTTCTGCAAAATAGGCTGAGAAGCTTTAGAGTGCTTTTTCTTGCCCAGATAAGTTGAACTATCCTGACAGTTAGGTTGCAGCTCAATATGAAATTGGTATTGCGTACCCAGGCCTTTGTATTAGTCTGTGTTTTCCTTTAGATGCCTGCATCCTCACTTTGACCTCGCTCTTAGTTTTGACTACAAAGTGCAGTAAATTGGCCTACAGAAATACTGGAACTGTTTTCTCTGAAAGATGTTAATCTTTCTGGAGGATCTCCATAATACAATTATACTAACTTTGCTAATTTGGATAGTTTATTTAGGTTTGTCTTTAGATGGAACTGAGCCATGAAGTGTGGAAGTATTCTGCTCTATCCAGAACTTTTGAGATCAGAAGCAATTGCAGTTCTAGCAGGGCAACTAGAGCAATGTTAAAATGGCCATTATTGAACTTCAAAATTTATTGTTTGCAAAGTAATTATTAGATTGGTTTGTAAACTGTCTGCCAGATCAGGTATAGCCAGTGGAAGTTTTTATTATTGTTTCATTTTGTTCCAACAATGAATAATAACCAAGGACATTGAATTTAAAGTTTTAATAATGGTTTGGATTGAATTTTTCATTAAAAACATCTATTTCTAGGTAGAAAATGCTCTGTGTCTCATAAAAGTAGTAGTCATGAAGACCAGAGTTACATGAACAGACATTTTTCTTCATCTCCACCTATTATTATCAATGATATTTATACACTTATTTGCAGTGCATTTGGTGAAAAATGTAAGGAATTCCTTAAAAGTAACAGCAACAGGGATGAAAACATTTTAATTCTGATAGTAAACATTTTACTTATTTTAATAATTAGTAAATTAATTGCTAATATTTTAATTTTATTATCAATTTACATAATTTCTCATGGCAGGAGAGCTGGTGTCCACTTCTCATCTATTTTGTAATTTCTTTTTAATAATAATTTTGTATTATGAAAATAATAACAAATTATTTTATCAAAATCTTTTACAGCTACTGTTTAACAGACCATTCCTGTAGGAATTTCTTTTAAACTGCATAGTCTTCATTTAAAGGTTCTCCCCAAAATTGATCTGATTAAAGCAAATGGAACTGTAAATCTGTTTTCAGAATGTTTGTACGTAAGAAACCTTTTGTCACTAGGAATATTGTAAGACTGACTGTAAGAAATTGTGGTTGGAAAGCTGCAAGTTGGAAAAGAACCTGAGGGTATCGATCGATAGTCAACTAAATAAATACAAGTCAGCAGTGCGTGCAGGTTGCCAAGAAGGCCAGTGGCATCCTGGCTTGTATTAGGAACACTGCGGCCAGCAGGAATAGAGAGGTGATCATCCCCCTGTGCTCACACTGGTGAGGCCACACCTTGAATATTGTGTTCAGTTCTGGGCCCCTCGCTATAAGAAGGACACAGAAGTGCTGGAGCAGGTCCAGAACAGGGCAATGAGGCTCATGAAGGGCCTAGAGCACAAGTCCTGTGAGGAGCAGCTAAGGGGGCTGGAGTTGCTTTAGTCTGAAGAAGAGGAGGCTGAGGGAAGACCTTATCACTCTCTACAGCTACCTGAAAGGAGGTTGGAGTGAGGAGGGGGACAGCTTCTTCTCCCTGGTGATGTGTGACAGGACCAGAGGGAATAGATGCAAGCTGCACCTGGGGAGGTTTAGGCTGGATATTAGGAAACATTTCTTCAAACTCTTCAAAAGGGTTCTCAACCATTGGAATGGTCTGCCCAGGACAGTGGTGGAGTCACCATCCCTGGAGGCATTTAAATGGTGTGTGGACCTGGTTCTCAGGGACATGGTTTAGTGGTGAGCTTGCAGTGTTGGGTCAAAGGTTGGACTAGATGATCTTGAAGGTCTCTTCCAACCAAAGACATTTTGTGATTCCACCATAAAATTCTGGTGTCTGAGGAAAGCTGGAAGAGCTACAAGTAGTTTAATCTGCCTTCAAGAAGTGGATGCCAGCAAGGATAGAAGACAGCCAGCAGTATAGTTTTTGTTTTTAGACTTTCTTTTCTGACACCAGCTGGCACTGAAGTACTTGATATGTTTAACAGGCAGGAAGGATAGCTATGAAATGGTTTAAAATAAGTTTGAGGAGTACTGAAATCTGTGTAAAAACTAAACATATGAAAGATGTTTCTATATTTGATAGGAACTGTAGATGAAAAGCCGAGCATTTGTCACTGTTTAGAGGTTGAACATCCTCATATTTGAGAGGCTGAATCCCTGGTGATAGGCCAGATTTAACTGCAATCTGGAGCAAAAATCTCTGGAAAATGTGCTGTCAAGATATCCAGAATTAACCCTTGGCAAAGCAAGCGCAGTTACATTCCTCATTGGTTTAGGGACATGGTTATGACTTAGAGATGTGCTTTACTTGTTTTTTGTTAATCCTTCTTCACTCACCTTATATAAATTGAAGTATAGTAATACATTCATGGGTAAGATTTATCCTTGTTTTGTTTTGACCTCTTTAGATGTTGTGGAGGGTTTGTGCAAAATCAGACATAGAAAAGGGCTGTTTTGTTTAGGACATTTTTGAGACTTGAATGCTTTGCTGTTACTCTGCACTGTCTAGACTTTCCATTTTGGAAAAATGGTATGAGAAGGTAGCTCTATAAATCTAAATAAAAATGGTCTCAAGTTGATAGTCCATCTTGGAAGTTTTCTAGTCTGGCTTTTAGTTTTTATCTGATGTTAAGGTTATTTGTGTGTCTAACACAGTTACCTGCAAATTTTGACCCTTGTACATATGCTAGATCTCTCAGCTACTGATAGGAGGAAAAGTTCACATTTTCTTTTGAGCAATTTTTGTATGTACATTTGACTGCAAGTGTGCAGGAGACTTAAAAGACTGAGCTTGGATATATTTTGTTTGTCAGTAGCATATAGCATGCATACATATAAACTGAGGTTTACATTTGTGCCAAAAATAAGACGTGCCCATAGTTTATATCAGAGGTAGCTCCAGATTTCCAGACAAATCAACAGATTCACGTCATATTTTTCTGAAAATACCATCATCATCACTCTGTCTCTCTGCTTTTTGGACAAAACCCTGCTCTTTTAGAAATACAAACACAATAATTTTTTTATGCAGTCTGTCACCATAACGAAGAGAATTGCATGTAAAATGTGTCAGATAAATGTGGAAAGTGTAGAGATTTGATGGTGGGCTGGACTGAGAAGGTACTGCAACAGATTTTAAGCAACACTGGCAGCTTAACTGAAAAGAGTAATGTTTAACTGATTTTTTGTTGTTTTGCAGTATCTGGAAGCAGTATATGTAACATGCTAATTTGTATAGGCAGTGTATATGAAAGAACATCAGCATGTGTACAGGTAAATAACTACTGTAGATGAAGAGAAAGTTATTTGGTAGTGATGGGCAATTCTGTACTGTTGACTCGGCAGCAGGAGATTTTATATGTCATCCCACCTCTTATATTTCTCACAAAATTAAAAATAAGCATTCATAAACTAAGGAGCAGCTGCACAACTTCATGATTATGTAGAATACAAAGTTAAAGCAATTAAGATAATCAGTCATCAGAATTTGAGCATTAGTTTTCAAAGTGAATAAATAATGGGATATAGTAGTAACAAATAGATCTTTGAAGTGCTTGATACTTGTTTTCTCTGATTCTTCTTCTAAGTGTGACCTGATTTAAGTTGCAGAAAAGACATTCAGACAAAATACATATTTAAAGAATAAGTTATTCCCCTCCATTACTTTCAGCTATTAAGTGATAGTAATATTTGCAACAAATAAGGGACTTCTGTAAGCTATGTCCACAGAACTGTAGATATCACTACTGATTTTATGGGCTGGTAAGCATATATGGTAAAAGCCTGGTTAAGAATATTCCTCAGCCTTTGGACTATTGGCTGGTGAATATGAGTGATCTCAAAATTAACTCATAAATAATGGACATTTATTATTATTTATTACTATTTTTGTAGCCACCCTTAACTGATGTGGGCTTTGAAGGCTTCTAGTTTTTTCATATTAAACATTGATTGTTTTTCTGATGTTACTGCAAAATGGTTTGTGATATTTGAGAAGGGGAAGACCTGATGTTTCAGCCTTTCTTCTTTAACTTCTATTTCATATTTATTTGCAGTGTTTTATGAGAATGAAGTTGTCTTCTTCCCCTTTGGGACCATCACTGTAGTGTCCTGAAAAAATCTGTAACTGGCTTAGGAAGAGGAATGTTGAAAGCAGAATATGTTTCAAGGCAGTTGAAACAGTACATTCATTAATGGAAGGAAAGCAAGAGAATATTCTGGGATAAAAACATGAAAATAGGAAATTTGGCAAATAGTATAAAGCCTCCGTATGAAGTTTTAAGTAATGGCATTTGGCACTATAGTTTTCAGAACTTCAGATGAAACACTTACAAAAGAGAAAATTATCACTTTTTGACAAGGAGGGGAATTTGGACTTTGAATTAACAGTGAATTAAAGGAGGATAATGGGTGTGAATTGAAACTAATTGGTGTTTCAGATCACTGAGCTGCTAGAAAATAACATGTGTGGTGAGAACTGTAGAAGTTAAGTCTCTTTTAAATGCCTAATTAAGCACAGTTCCGTCCTGAACAGGAGAGAAAAAATGTTATGTCACTTGCTGCTTTGTACTCAACTGACTGATTTAAATGGACAGTCAGTCAAAAGATTTAGCTTCTGTGTGGTAAAGGTCTTCTCCTGATCAGGTTGAGCTACTGGTCGAAGAAGGGGTGGTGCCTGAGACATATAGCTGTAGGCATAAAGATGGGCATGAGTATAATCAAAGTTGTCCAGAAAGTGTTGTGTAAATCAGAACGAGCAGGTGGTTGGCACAACTGATAAACATTTTCAAGTATGTCATTGATGTGGGTGCAGAAGTTCGGTAGCTGGGTGCCTAAATCAGGTCACACTCTGTGGCCTGCTTTAAGCACACACAGATGTGAATTAGGATATGACAATGATATTAAAAATTATTTTTTCACTGGAAAAATATCCATGAAAAAACATGGAAGAACCTCCCTTCTACTCCTTTGAAAGAGGGCTGACAGGTGATTAAACTTATGTAAAATAAATTGGAGAATTTGATATGTAAGGTCCTTCACTTTCCAGCAAACTATTGAATTCACTGGCTGCAATCTAACAGAAAAAAACAAAATGTGCAGAATAAACACTGTCTATAGCAGGTGGAGGTAATGCCTTATTATACACAAATGCTGTTTTGTGTTGTGTAACCTGGGGACAATTTAGCAGACAATTTTGTACTTAGAAAAATCATGGCTTATGCAGAAAAGGAGAACCACGGATAATGAGTTGTCTACATCTGAAAATACCACGCTAGATCTGAAACACATGTCCTACCACATTGTCTTATGATTTCAAAAGCAGAGGAAGGAAGAGAGATTATTAAATTTAATTTAATTCCCTCATATCACTTTAAAACAGATGTTTAAAACCAAAAGTTTATCCCATCTTTCCAGTGTTTATTCTTAAATATTTTAGTACCAATGTTTTGTCACTCAAGACCAAATATACAAACAGCAGCCCTTATTCCTCATGCATCGAAGAAAGAGCTCTTATAATTTTGTGCGTGTAAACCTCAGTTTGACTGTTAAAATATAATTCAAACAAAACACAACTCTGCTGTGAGAAGCATGGGTTGTATGTGTGTTCATGTATGTGTGCAGGTGTGGCTGGCTGTTTCCAGGAGAAGCTGATCCCTGAGGTTTCCTTCCCTGGTAGTTTTTTACCCTCAAGTACACATAGTCAAGTGCAGGTATTTTCAAGGGAATATAGGTTAGCTGAGGTGTGAATTTAAGAAATCAGGAGCCATCTGATATATCTTTCCAAGACCAAAGCATATAGAGTTATTTCTTGTGCAGCTTAGGTGGTGGTGAGCAAAAAGGATACTTATTAAAGTTTTTAGACTGATGACATTTTGTGCAAATGAGTCAGTTGTCTTCACATTCCTACAAAACTGGAAAGGCAAAATTATGTGAATACTCAGGTAGGAGTACAGAGTCCAACAGACTTGACTGGAATACTACACCCTATGTCACTGCATCACTAATAATTACTGCAGTTCTGTGTTTCCAACTTTGAGATGTAAAGGAAGAGGGAACAACTAGTTTCCCGTGCAATATGTTTTGCTGATTTAATCCAATTTCATAATTATCATCAATAGCGCTTTTTCTTATAAGTGATTTATAAATGCTGTCTCATTTGTTCTCACAATTGTCACAACAACTTGGATTTTACTCAGACTAAAAAATACCACTGAAGACAAGAAAACAGAGCCAGTCATATATTAGTCAAAAGGTTCATTTCCTCTGTGAAGTCAGGCTCAAAATGGCATTAGATCTCATCTGGGCAGTCCTTATTTCGAATGCAGGTCTAGTCATTAGGCACTTGTTCACTTGCTCATTTTCTGTGAAGCTAGTTTCTCTGGAACCTGATTGCCAGAGGAGAGGGAATTAAAAGAAAAAAAAAAAAAAGGAAAAGAAAAAAAGATTTGTATTGTTAATGCAGCTGGTTTTGTAAGTTTACTTCAGCTTCATTCCTATCCTTTTCAGTTAGTATTTTGCTCTACATATATTCAGGTGGAATTTCTTATAGAAATTATCTTTTCTTAAAATTTATGGTTATCTTCTCAAGTGTGGCAAGTGTAAGTGCTATCCAGAACTTTCCATTCAGGCAAGTGCAAAATAGCTGCTCTTTTGTTTTGTGTGGCATCGCAGAAAAGAAAGATGAAAGGAATGAATGAGACAACTGAACCTTACTCAGCCCAAGCCCTTAATGCTCATCAGAAGTTCTGACAAAGGTTATAGTGTCCTTCTTGGCCAGAGAGACCTGCAATGGACATGAAATGTGGTAGTGTTCCTCAAAGATCTCCCCCTCTTGGTACCAGATCAGCCTAATCCTCTTTGGTTGGTAAAGTCTCATGGAAATGTAACCCAGTGTGTCATGAGTGTATTGAAAGTCTCAGAGTGCTTTTGCTTGGAGTGCTTCTCTGAAACCCCACAGTGAAGTATTTTTTGTCCTACCCCGTGTGTTGTACGAATTAGCTCTGTGCGTAGAATTTCAAACAAAAATAAGCATTTAAAAGCTTTTACTTAGCAAATGCTTTCCCAAAGGTAACATCACTTGTGTGCATATCCATATGAATGCAATAAGGAGTTTAGTAGTCCATTTTCCATTTTGCTTTAATGCTCATTTAGTGATCACAAGAGCTTTACTTTTACAAAATTTGCTTAAATCCAGATATTCAATATTAGTTAAATTTTAATCTGAAAAAAAGTGTAAGAGCAGTTCTACTCTGATTTTACACCAACCTTGTGTTCACCTTGCAACTATCACATAGGGAAGCTTGAAACATTATTAGTAGCTATAATTTGTGACAAGCTTATCTCTGAAGAACATTACATGAAGTCCAAAAATGTGACGACTTCTTGTCCACAGACGGAGAATTATACCCATTCACTGGGGCAAGAGATGGAGATGGTTATTAAATAGCAATGTTTCAAGGTTTTATAAAGCTACTGTAAAAGATCCAAAGTCGCTAAAACTTTTCATGTTTATAGTATTTGTTCTGGACTTTAAAATGGAAGGTGCAATTTAATCGATGGTATGCTAATACAAATTAGCAGTTTTCAACCCTTCTTCCTGAAAAATGAGATACTCTTTAATAATTGACTGAATTCTCCAGCACCCGCCACCTCTGAGACATTGTAGGTTATTGTCAAAAGATGACCGGAATACAGAGCCACTAAATATTTCATCTTAATGATAATGTATGCTGCAAAAGGTTTGAACTTTATCTTGAGCTTTGAATTGACTTTTGATAAAAGACATCCTGGATTCTCTCTTTTTTTTTTTTTTTTTTTTTACATTAACTTTGTGCCAGGAGCAGGAGTCAAAGCTAGCATTTAAATTCAGACTTTTCTCTATTTATTGCTAGTAAAATGGGGATATCAGGGAATTATTTATTTCTTTTGTAATTTTTAAAAGTTGTCTGGATCAAGTTCAACTAACTAGATGTGTTTTTGAAGAGATGGATGGGATGTCAAGTGTTGCGAGTCAGTTATTTAAGTAAAGTGTGTCTTACTGCACTGAAGTCAAAGGTAATGTTACCATCCCTAACACTCCAAAAGTTTTGTGCTGTACTCATCCATGCACCAAGCTGTGTCCTACCCAGCTATGTGCATTTATTAGTCAGAGAACTGTCATTAACTGGGTGACTTAAGAACCAAATGTCTATCATAGTCAAAAGGGCTGTAGTTCAAGACAGTTCAAAATGTATTTCCTTATTTTCATGATTGACTACAACACGAAACCAGGTATTTCCTGCATGTCTAGAGTTGTTTCTTATTTTTTTTAATTTTTTAAAGGAATTTCAGAAAAAAAAATTGTTCAAACATGACATGGACAAGTCTCACCAAGTTCCCTTTCAAGAGCATTTTAGAGTCACAGTCCCATTGTCCAAAGCTGCTTCTGTGTATGAAGCAGCAATTAATTTATGTGCTTAAAATATATATATAAAAAAAAAGAAGGTAATCTTTAGGGCTGTAGGTATTTTTCCTGATATAGTGCTTTTGTTTATTGTATGCTTTCTGCTGTTGAATTGTCTTATAAATATAAAAAGTGCTATCCGTGCTTTAATTCTTTTTTTCAATTTCTAAAATTTTAAGAAGACCCAGATTAATCTTGCAACATAGCAATAACAGCTCACAACTCACATAGTTCTCTCTTTTTGGAAGAATTTCCAGGAAAAATGACCATTATCTCTACTCTTTTCAAATATGAGTATTTACTCTTAAACATTGTTTTAGGGCATAAGGCCCTGCGTTTGCCCAAATAAGAGAGTTATGAGTGTTCTGAAAAATACTATTTTCATGGATTTACCTAGTGACTGATTTTTAACTTAGCAGAATGGAAAAATTATACTGGTTTGTTATATTATTGCAAGGTCAAAGTGTCAGTAATGACTTTTTCCTTCTTGAACTGGCTGTTTGAGGTCTTCTCTTAAGACTAGTTATGTTTGAAACAGAGAAATGAGTTCAGAGTTTGAAAAAAATGGCAATCCATACATTTGTATGCTCTATGCCGTACCTGTAACTTTTCAGAAACTAAAAGATGCTTTAATGCTACATTCTTCAGTTACCTGCACTGGTTTTGCACCAGCAAAAGAGGATTAGATAGTTCTAGGGCTTTTTGTGCCTTAATTATATAAATGTGGATCACAGTGCAGTCACACGCATCAGAGAGGAAAATGCATTCAACTACGCATAGGATTGAGCCGTGTAAAACAAAATTTGGGCTTTGATCCCATCTTCATTAAAGTTGATATCAAAGATTTTGCTCTCTGGAGTAGTACAAGATGGTGTGGAAAGAGGAAGTTTGGGACTGAAGGATGATGCCAAGGTCTTTGAGTGGTAAACAGGAAGTCTCAATCATGGAAAGAGAGGAGAAATGGAAAAAAAAAAACAACTTGGAAAGCACAAAATGCTGTTTGCTTTGCATTACTTAACTGAATGAAGCTTGGAAGCTACAAATTTGCTTGATCAAGGCAGAAAAAAAAAAGAATGGAGAGGATGTCAAAACACATAAGCTTCAGCAGATCAGTGGATGTGCAGCTGCTGCAATTAAGCTCTTTAAAGGGCATGTGTTAAGTTGTAAAAGTTTGAAGACAGAAATGTTTATTTTGCAGTTATTCATTGTGCTGGGCAATGTACATGTATAGCACCAGGCAAACAAGTGTATTTTCTCTACTTTTCCTAAACACTGACCTGAGTGCTGCGGGTGGTGTGCTCCTTCCTTGCCTGGGGTCTGTGGGAACAGGGATTGAGGGTCCTGCCTGTTTTCTGAGTAGTAAAAATGGAGCATTTCTTGCTGCCACTGGCATGGTAACAGAGACCAAGTTCTTCTCCACATTCCTTAAGAGAAGACATTTCTTACCTCTCCTTTCTGTCTATGCTATAACCAACTGCAGTGCAAAATACAGTGCTGTAATAACATTCATCACAGTGTATTAGTTGGGTATATACATATTACATTCAAATTACCTTAATAACTTTAATCAAGCCTGCAATTCATGTAAACCTTTAATGAATGCATTTAAAGCATTGCAGTATGTTTTTTGTTCAAGTGTAAGCAGTACAAAGGAGATGGATGAGGAAGGCAGCATCAAGGTTAAATGCAAAGCATCTTCAAATATTCCTGAGATGTTTCATTGACAGTAGTCCCATTCCTTTTGTCGGGGTCGTTTTTGAATTCGAAAGTACGGCAGTGAGGCATAAAGTATCAGGATGAAAAACAGGAGAGGAAAAAATACCGACCCCTTTTTTTCAGCCCTCTGGCAAATACAGTTGGATATACTGAGCATAGCACAAAAGTCTCTCATGAGAACTTTGTGTGAGGAAATGCACCGTGTCTGTCACTAAAAGTAAAAAAGAAACATGTCATCACTCCAAGTGGTATTGATTAAAACAATAAGGATTTCCTGGTGCCAGCAGTTGAAACAACTGTGTGAAAAGTAGTGAAGAGGTATTACCGTATTGTTGCAGCTTTCTCAGGAAAATTCCAAATAAACTGAAGGATTCCTGTCAATATTTGTATAAGGAAACATGCTGCTGCCTGATTCAGAGGCACTTCACATACATGCACAAGCACACACGGCCCCCTGCGTGCAAAATTCTTGAGAAACTTTATTACAAATACACAAAAAAAGGACACACTCAGAGTTTGGTGCACTCTTTCTCATGCTAATATTTACAACATCGATCTCTTATTGTTGTTATTTGATCTACATTTCTCCCAGCTCTGGTCAATGGAAGGCACAGCTGCTGAAATCCCATATTGTGCAGGCAGCATGCCTTTGTGTTCTGCAGCTGGGGAGTTCTCATGTCCACAATAGCAAGTCTGAGCACACTAAATTAGGAAAGATTATTGTTTCATTTATTGACTACACAAGTTTAAAACAGCAAGTATATCATTTGTTTCATGTTTTATTTGTTAAGGTCATTTTCACCAAAAGCTAGGCACATGGACACAAATACAGGGCAGCTGTACTTCCAGCCACCCCAGTAGGAAGAAAATTACAAACATTATTGAAATGAAATTGGATGGTTGGTTGCTTTGATGTGGCACAGCCTCCCACCTGCCTTCTCCCAGCCATCCATTTGTGAAGACTTGCAGCAGGTTTTTTTTTTTGGTCTTTTTTTTTCTCCTTCATCTAAGTTCCTTCCCAATAAAGTGTTTATCCTACTGTACAATTCCTTTTAAGTGGAGCTGGTTTTACAGTGAAAGGGAAGACAAGCCGGTTCAATTTTTGAAATTAGTTCTCCAAATATTTCCTTCATGGAACAGTCTATAGAAAAAGGAAGGCAGCAGTTTTAGCTGGAAGCAAATATCACTTTGGAGTAACAAGAAAAGGGGGGAAGTCTATTTAACACTTTAGGATATAATGGTATTCAAATAATATATTTTTCTGCCATTTATTCAGTTGTGAAGGAACTCAGTGAATAATAATAGCTGCTGTCAAATATATTTATATTTAAGAGGGTCTTTATGTAAAATATTTTTTTTTTTATCAGGAGTGATTTTTCTCCAGGAGAAGTCTGCCATCTCCTAGCAACCGATATGGCTATCTTTTTTAACAGATGCTGAAATAACAATGGGTGCCTAACCTTTATATGGAAGCATTTGCACATGTACAATCAGACCACTTACAAATTCAAACCAAGTTGTTAAAGTGCTCCAAGGAAGACAGTGGTTACCACTTTATCTGCAATGCATCTCATCTAGCCAAGATTTTGTAATGGCAGCCATTTTAGCTGTAGCTGAGTACCACCTAGTGAGCTCCAAAACAAAATCTAAATGACCCACACCTCAACTTCCCTCTGTATTCTCTCAGAGGAAACGAGGGAACTCATTTTGCTCTTGGGTTTTATTTCATTCTCTGTCTTTCTTTTGTGTCCCTCCACTTGCAAAGCTGTAGCATCACTTAAACTTGCCAGGTAAAGAATTCTTTTCATTTTTAAGTGTAAAGAATAGAGTACAAAGACCTGTATCTGCTAATGGATAATTAATTTTAAAGGCACATGACCGTAAATTAAGTACCTTTGACGAAGGGTAGAGGAGGTAGTAGCCACTTTCCCCACTTGGCTGTTTTTTGACTATGCAGATTCAGAAGATTTGGACAAGGGAATATCTGTCTAACTATAACATGCCCAAGCTCATTTCAGTGATTCACACCTGCATACCTGAAGACTGGTCTAGATCATGAACACCACACAAGGAATGAGCTCTATGAAAAAAATAGTGGCCATGCAAAAATGTGTCTGCATGTTCAGATGGAACTTTCTATGCTCCAGTTTGTGTCTGTTGCCCCTTGTCATATCACTGGGCACCACTGAAAAGAGACTGGCCCCATCCTCTTGACACCTACCCTTTAGGTATTTATAACCACTTACAAGAATCCCACTCAATTTATGCTCCTCCATCACGCATATCCTCCTCATCATCCATTTATCCTCCTCCACTCTGCTATCAATTCCATTCAAGGTGATACTTAAGATTCATTACCTGAAAGTAAGTACTTTGATTTTCATTTGTGGTTGACCCAAAATTTGGTTGAAAACAAAGTAATCTTATATATGCATTTTCTGACCAAAATGCTTGAAAGCTGAGGATGAAAATAGAAGACATCCACTGTGGAAGATATTTTGCTTTCTTGTGTTACTAACAGCATTCTCATTTCTCCAGCTTAAAACTGATTTTTTTACAAACAATTTGATTTGTATTCCCTTTGCCTTTTCTCTAATATTTAGCTGACTGCAAATTCTTGTCTATGCATTTGGATAGTTCTTGTTTAGTGGTTGAGCATTTTTCAAAGCGACCTTCTAGATCCTTCCTTTAAGTCAGAATACACAGGTTCTGTTTCTGATTTTTTCTGTCTGTCTGGAGATGTTTCCAAGTTGATTTAGTGTCGTGTCTGCTTTTGCCACAACATTTAATGTTTTGCATTAATAATGCTCTCGTCTTCATTTTCACTGATAAATAGGACTATCATGTTAATCTACAACTTTAGGATCACAATTTAGATATTTCCCTAGAACTTTACATATATATCTTTCATCATATATAGGTAGCTTTCATCAGAGAAGCTGGGTGATAGGTCAGTGGTGTAGTCAGTAGAGTACCTTGAGAATGTACCAATACTCACAGGTTTTAGACCCAGCAGTTCTTACTTTCAAAGTACATTCTAACTTCAGAAGTTTTTACATAAATCCTCAATTGAAAATCTGTGTCCCAGGGAGAAAAAAAACCAAACAAGCACAAAAAAAACCTCAAACAACAAACAAACAAAAAACAAACCACCACCAACAAAAAACACCACCAGAGAACACAACACCCAAACAAACAAAAACCCCACCTTCAGAACCTTGCTGTGAGGGAAGTAAATAGTAGCCAGTGTTCTTTGAAAGTTTGATAGGTGCCATTTGAGTGCTTAACCACAAATCTTTAATTTAGTCCTACTAAGAGAATTCTTTAATATTATATGAACTTAATTCACTACATGAGTTATAGAATAATAAAGCTAGTGAATAATTTGCAGTGGATAATTTACTTCTAAAGTGTGTTCAACAAATTTAGCCGCTTTTTCTGTTTGTGGAATACCAGCAAGTGCTGACAGGGCTCTGGTAAGGACATGAGACAAGAAAGGACAAACTGCATAATGGGGACCAGCTATGACCTTCGGGGTAACAGCTCTTTACTGTTGCTGGCAGCCACATCGTAGAATTCCTTTTAGAAACTAAGCCAATTTGATCTTAAAAGTAGTTAAGCTGCTCTCTTACTTCTCTGGCAATTAGAAACCTTAATTCTGATTTTCCAGTCTAATCTTACCAAAGACTACCTTTTTTTGATCATTCTTGGTTGAACTTTGGTTTTTCGGCTTTACTAGCTCTTTGTCTTCTCTAGTGTATACTCATTTCTCAGCATCTGGATTGCTAAATTATTCAAGCCTCATATAAATCTTCTTTCTGTTCCCTGGACCATCCTAGGAACTCTTTTCCTTCTATTCAGGTTTCTTACTTTTATTATCATTTGGCTTAATTCAGCTGTTTGGGTTTTTTTTTCCTAACTTCAGAGACGAATCATGAACACTTGGCAAGTATTTAATAATCAACATTCACAGCTGATTTTTCTGAAGTATTGTTTTTATTCATAATCTTTCTCTGAGCCTTTCCTTTTTATTGTAACTTACCTAAAATCTATTGATTTTACAGTATTCAGTGGGCTCAATCCAACACATTGTAAAAAGATAGAAGATGTGCCATCATTTTCTCATTTGAAGGTATAATACTTGCAGAATTACCATATGAGTAAAAATAGGTAATTTTAGAACCATTTAGAGTGTTGTTTTTTCTGGGTCATACATGTCTTGCCTAGGGTTATTACTCTAGAAATCACCCTGATTTAGTATGAATATATGATAGGTGATGATTCAAAATATATACAGTCTACTGTTTGTGTCTAGCCTGTCCTATGTCTGTTTAACCTTCCTTTCAATCCTTCTGCATATTCTTCTTGTTACTTGCTATGAAATTGCTAGATGGTAATGGCTGGATGAATTATTCCTGACTGATTTCAATAGTATTTTGGTTTTGCTTATAAAATTAACTTCTTTGCCCTGTTCCTTGCATGTGTAGCTACTCTATAATTAGCTGTTTCCTTTTCAGACATCCCAAGTGTCTCTACTTGATTTCAAATTGAGTGCAGCACCTTGCAATAAATGAGGAGCTGCAAAGAGGAAATGTGATTTCTAGTGGTGAGCTTGTTATCAGTAGATCACAGACCAAGGCATGGTTTGCATTTTGCATATAGGGCCACAGGGCAGAAGTTGTGGTGCTGATCTGCAAATGTATAAACTCTTGGCCTAAGAGAGAAAGTAAGATAAAAAGCAGTTGTTTGTGGTTCTTTTGCTATGCAACACTTCTTGGATTGCTAACTTGTTACTGGTGGTTTCCTTAGCTTCTCTAGCCATTTGCTATAGTTGCTTGCTGAATCAAGTTAGATTTTATATACTTTATCAAAAAGGCAAAGGTGAGAAGATAATTAGCTCAGATTTCCTATGTAATCCAACAAACAAAGTACCACATACTACCAGCGCTCAAGGAAAATTTTGGTGAAGGGAAGGTGTAATTTTAAGAGAACTGTTGTGCCAGTAAATTCCAAAGGTCAGACTCTGCAGATGAGAAGAATGTACCTTTTCCCTGATGAAAGCAGAGGGAGAGCTGATCCTCCTTTCCTGGCTTGGGAAACTGCTGCACTGGAGAACTCCTTTGTTGTTGGCCAGTGTACTGAGAGCTCCCCCTCCTGTTGCATTCTACATCTAAGTGTTTGCAGATCTCAACACCTCTAAATTGTAAACTTCTGATGTCTTCCATTTTTTTGGCAGTATGATATACCAGCATGGATAACACTTTTCAGTGCCAGTTAGGTACAGTTCTACTATTAAGCTGTAAGCTTACCCTAAGATGGTGTGAAGGAAGCAATGCTGGCTAAAACTTTCAGGTACTGTTCCACATACAACTGCAGTTTTCCCATGTTTGATTTTGGGCTTCTGGCATTAACTTTCCTTTTATAGAATAGTAGGGGTTGGAAGGGACCTCTGGAGATCATATAATCCAACCACCCCTGCCAGAGCAGGATCACCCAGGGCATGCCACACAGGAACACGTCCAGGTGAGTTTTGAAAGTCTCTAGAGAAGGAGACTCCAAAACCTCTCTGAGCAGCCTGTTTCAGTGCTCTGTACCCTCACAGTAAAGAAGATTTTCCTTATATTGAGGTGGAACATTCTGTGTTCCAGTTTGTGTCTGTTGCTCCCTGTCCTATCACAGGCCATCACTGAAAAAATACTTGCCCTGTCAAAAAGAAACTGGCTTCATTGGTTAGAGACTGGCCCCTTTGACTCATATTGATATGATATGGGCTCTTAATTCAGAACATGGAGAACTATGGATGGTGGTGTTCATCCTCTCTAATGACTTGATTTCACTGGGCACCTTACATAAATAACATCTTCAATGAGCCCCAAATACTGCTAAAGGATAAGAATTCCTTGCAGTCATATCAGTCATTTTTCATTTCCTTCAAGCAAAAGAAGATAGAGGGCAGAGGATTCTGGAAACAACCTGCTCACAAAGCAAAGCAATGAAAGAAACAGATGCTCAATTTTGTGGAACATTTCAATTTTTTTGTGAGAAATGAGGGCTATGTGGTTTGAATGTCAATAGAAGGAAAACCAAGATTAAATATCTGCAGGCATATGTAACACTCACACTAATTGTGGTAAGACAACATAAGAATTTACAAAAATTCAGTGTGCTTCATCCAACAGACAAGAACAGTACATGTCTTTGTGACAGACAAAAAAAGAAACTTCAGAAAATGAAAAAAATAGTGGCTACAGAGATCCAAGTGCTTATGACAGTTTTATTTATACAGACAGAAAAAAAGCGCTGATCACTGGTTAATGTGACATTTACACATTGTCCTTTAAAGCTAAAAGTGAAGTTGTTATCAAAAAATATTCTCTACCTTTTGATATGACATTTCACCATTTCTCCTTTCTTCCCTTTTGTGTTTTACTTTCTTGTGTTCCTTTACCTTTTCCTTCTATTCACAGAGATCCCTGTTCTGCCTGCGTTTCACTGCTTTCCTGCTCTTCCACATCTTCCCTCCAGGTTTCTCTTGTGAATCAAATACCTCTACTCTGTTTTCTCACAGTAAACACATTTATTGAAAGAAAATGGAATTGATGCAGGAGAAAGGAGTCTAAAGTCACATAATCTTTCCTCTGTGTAAGGTACCGAAGAAAGTGCATAAGAACAAATTTCCAAGAAATACAGCTAGGATTAATGATGTTATGGATTGTCTGATACTTTGTTTTTAAAGTGCCCTTCCAATCCATTTTTCTCTGATGAAGTTCTTCTGGAAAAATACTCAATTAGTTCTTCACTGTGAATGAGAAAACAAGCTTTTTTTGTGCGTGTTATTTTTTTTCTCAGTGAACTTATGTGGAAGACAAGGAAATCTTGAAAAAGAAAATCATTACTTATGTCTTAGGTTGTTTTACATACATATACATTTTAAAGAAACTTGTATGAACAAGAGCACATCTCATTTGAGGAATGGCCTTCCCTCATCTTATTTGTTTATATGGATTTATGTAGAGCAAGGAAGGAGTCAAGAGTTTTGTTTAATTTCTTACTTGGTTTGTTTTGTGTTGTTTAGTTTTGTTTCCAAACAGGCTGTGTTTTTCACATTCACCCCTGCTTTCAGAGCCTTGCAAGAGATTGAAGGCAAGCTTTGGAAAGTTGTGGGAACAGGTGGATTGCAAAACAAAGTTTTGGTGACATATGAACTCAGCAAACTGTAGTTTGAGAGCCGAGATTGGGTGCCAGCAAACCAGCACGAATGTCTGGGAGGAAGCAGGGCCTCAGGAAGGAAGCGGTGAGACTGGGGCTTGCAGAGCACATTGTGTCTAGAGCTACAGTTGAGTTGTTTCATTACTTTAAGACTGTGTTTCGGTTTTGTCTGCAAAAAGAAAGTTTATACATTTTTAGTTTAGGACTGATACTTCAGGCTTGATAGTCCATGTGAATTTCTGTCTCCTTCATTGCTATGAAGTAAATAAGATCTGAAAATGCCAGTGCATCCCAGGTGCTGGGAACCTTAAAGGCTCAGACTCATAAGAATGAAGAGTCTGCTTTAAAGCAACACTATTTAAGGATAATTTCACTAGTGAATTGCACAGAAAAAAAGGTGCTCACATCTGCTGAATTGCCTGACTTTTAGGTATGTTTCCAAGAAAAAGTGCTAGTACATTAACTAGTTACTCTCCTTCTCTTACTTAGGTCACCATTTTCCTACTACTCCAGCCTATCCACGGGCACTGCCGGCTCAGGCACAAAAAGGAGTGTTTCAGGAGCCCACTGCTGTGAGGTTGCATAATTGCTCATGCAATTTAGTCATCAGGGACAGGACAATTCCCTGCTGTTGTGTGTAGCATATGCAGAGGAGTTATGACTAAATAAGAACAGCAGCCACCAATGAAGGATCTGTATTTGGCTGGCCACTCAAATGGATGAAAAGGAGGACTTTTTTCCTACTTCTTCATTAATGTAAGCAATTAAGTGTTGTCTCTGCTGATTGCTATGTATAGAGTACAGATAACTCAGGGCAGAAAACTGTGAGAAGGTCAGAGACTGTGTAAAACAGAGAGAAATATACTGGAAGGTAGCTTTGGGAGGATGAGAAAAAGGAAAAGGAAAGAGTGAGATCATCGCCCCAGAGAGCAATTCAAGACCTTTTCCTATCAGCCAGGATTAGGATGGTAGGGGGAATGATCTTACATGTTTCTGTTTATTTGTCTGCTTTTTTGGATACATAATACCCATCCATACTATTTGATACAGACTAGGCAGTAAACTTCTCCCAGGTTTTTAAAAACCATAATACAGGTGCTGTAACAATGACACTTCTTTTTAGCTTTGTGGTCTTTCGTTTGAGGCAAATGACTAGAAGCATTGACCCTGAGTATGCTGCTCTTGACTCCTGGTTTCTGACTACGTGCTTATTGATACAAGTTCCAGTATGATGGATCAGCCCCAAGCGTGTTTCACAGGCTAGGGTATCAGGATACATACTGACTTCATCATTTCCTTTAGCAATAGCGTCATTTACTTCGAATTTGTAATATAAATTTGCTTATATTTTACAATAAATATTTTACATTTTCATTATTATTCTTGCAATGAATCCCTCTAAAAGTGCATTTAGTTACTTTAAAAGTATCTCAAGTCACTTTCGGTAATCTCAAACCCATACAGATTAGCAGAACAATCTCTGTGTTGCTGAAAATTCTTCATATTGAGTGTAAAGAATGACAGTATTAAGGCACTTCAGTTAATATTTGACTACAGTGTATGGTTTTTTTACCATAACTGTTTTTCTTGTCACATATTGCTGTAAATCTCGGTAGGTATATATATTCTTGTAAAAATAAAAACAACACTTCAAAATCTTTAAGCATCTAAAATAGAAAATGTTAAGCACTGGTTATGCATTCCATTTTACTTTCCAAGCACAATTCCCATTGAAAGAAAAAATGGAATAGTTTTATTAATAAATTCCATGGTATTCCTGTAATATGGGAACAATATATTCTTAAGCGCTCCATGCAGCTGAAATTTGTCTCGATGTGGCCCATTTATTTTAATTTGGATCTGTCAGCAGAAAAAAAAAGAAGTAATTAAACTTGTGACTAGCATGGAGAAACATTTTATATCCTAACACTGTAGCTTGATACCCAGTAGTTTCTTTATATTTCTTCCAGTTGTCAGATCAAAGTCTCTCAAGTACTATAACTCAGCCATGCTTTGATTAATTACTTCACACAATGAATTTGCAAATTATATTTCTGAAGTGATTTATGTACTTCTTTACTTCAGTCATGTACACCCTCCCCCCCTTATGTTGTTTGGTTTGGGCATTTGTTTTGAGGTTTTGGTTGGTTGTTTCTTTTCTGTTCCAATCTTTATTCACTAATGTAGTCAGTCCACACCTTAGAAAAACATGTTCTTAAAAATAGCTGGTGTTATTTTATGCTTAACAAATTGCTATAAGCAGAGGTTTCTAGTAAAAAACCTAAATCTTACCTGAACAGTGCAATTAAACAGAACTATAAGAATCACTCAAATTGCAGTTATCCAGCAGGACTCCTAGCCAGGTCTTCAGTGTCAATGCTTTGTACAAATACATGATTTCCCTCCCTAAAAATTCCCAGCTGCAGGTTTTGTCTAGGCTGGGGTTCTGTCAGAATAGCTGAGCTCAGGCAACCTTTACAATACATGTTCAAACCAAACATTTGGTTACTGTAGTTAGACATTGGTAAATAGTATTTAGGAAAGTAATAACTTGACTGCACCAGTGATGTACTTGTCTGGGCAAAGTTTAATATTTACATTTGTGGTTTCATTGTAAAATCTCACATGGCGTACTGCTGCTCATGTTCAATCCACTTGCATTACATAGTGATACCTAATCTTTAGTTAGTGGCACTGTGTTTATATATATAAATATCCACGTCTTTCCTGTGACTTGATCTGACAAGCTTCTTCTGAAGGAGCACTATGAAGTTATTTCTCTCATTACATCTGTCTGATATCCTTAGCTCTGAATATTTGAACAGGGCACCCATTTGCATCCTGGCAAGATTTGCACTCTCAGACACCCCAAATGCCTTCACGTCATGCCCCAGGACCTGCAACAACTTCCTTAGCATGTGACAAATAACTGCTGGGCTGGTGGACAAAAGTGTTGATCTCACAACATTTTGAACTCTTTGCACTGGAAAAAAACACATACACACAAAAAACCACTTGTGTTCTAGGACCACCATGATGGGGCAGTAGGGAGACCCATGGAAATGCCAATGCAGTACGGTTGAGGCCAGCCTACTCTAGATGAGGACATCCAAGTAATGTATGTGAAGGCACTTTGTGGGACTTGACCAGAGGTGAACAGTTGTTCTGTCTAGCCCAAAGTCATGCGACAATGACAGTGAGTAGTGGAGATATGAGGTAATGAGCGTGCATTTTAATGAAATTTAGAGTGATACTTCTTCTGTCTTTCCTGTTCTCTCTTGTGCTTTCTACCCTCAATTTTAAATAGACATATTACTTCTGGGTCTTGTCTTGGACATTGTTAGAGACAGGTCTATTTCTACTTATTAGGAAATATTTTTCACATAAATTTTCCTGGTCTTTCTGAAACTCTGTGATACTCCAAAATTTTGTAGTTTAAGAAGACTGTAGTTTAAGAAGTTTCCCACTATAATGACATTTTTGCTACTAAAACGATAATTTCACCTAGAAAAATTGACTTGGACAACTGATAAGGAGTTTACATGTATAGGAATACCCTCTACAGGCTGCTTAATTTGGTCTCTATGTCATGAGTGGAGGAATTGTGTATTTAGTTTGTCTTATCATTTCCTCATTTAATCGTTTGTTCATGACACTTGTCAAACTTCATTTTAACAGTAATATGGGCTCAGCCTATGTGCAGCTGCACAATTTCACTATAAGATAGGGCATAGCATTGCCTCCATGTTTTAAAGAGCAAACCAAACAAATTTAGACTGAACACCCATGGTAATTACCTACATGTGCAATATATTTTCCCATGACTCTCCTGAAGGCTACAAAAAATACAGATCATGAGGTTATTTCTATTGCTAGGTCCCAAATGAAGAAGTAAGAATATAAGCAAACTAAGTGCCAGCTTTACATGAAACAATAGAGTCATAGGAGCCATCCTTAAAAAAAAGCATACGTAGATTTTTACATAGGGGCCATTATGAAAATTCTCTCTTTATGGAAATTGTCTCCATTTCTGGGTTGAGACTTGAGAAACGAGTGGACCTAGCATAGCAATAAAGTATTTTAGAGTGCTTATTATTAGGATATCATTGTGTTTTGTGTACTGAAGCAGGAAATCCAAGTGTGACATTTTTCAGTCATGTAACAAGTCTGTCAAAGGAGTGCTATCATTGTAGAGTAAGTCAAAATAAATAATACATTCCTGGAAGGACCTCATGTTTCTTAAAGTAGGATTTACTCATGTTCTGTTTGTCTTTTGCTGAGTTTATACGTACCTGTGATGATCTTTGTAATGGATCTGCTGGGATACATGGAATGTACCTCCTTATAAATAGAAGTTCAAAGTAATTATTTCTTTCCATCTGTTATTATTTCTGTGTGTATAAATCCCTCTCCTGCTTGTTAAATATTGTCCAATCTACCTAAATGTATTCTTTTTTCTCACCTTAGTAACCCTAATAGTATGACACGCAATTTATATGAAGTGCTAAGCTACAAACTATAACAATTTATGCTAACCCCTTTCAGTATGCATGTCACTTCTTAACCACAGAATGGTTTGGGTTGGAAAGGACCTTTCAAGGTCATCTAATTGCCCCCAGTTTAGTGTCATCTGCAAATTTACTAAGGGTAGACTCAATCCCTTCATCCAGGTCATCAATAAAGATGTTGAATAGAACTGGGTCCAGTACTGATCCCTGGGGGACACCACTGGTCCCCAGACACCAACTGGATGCAGCACCATTCACAACCACTCTCTGTGCCTGGTTGTCCATCCAGTTTTTAACCTAGCAAAGGGTGTACCTGTCCAAGCCATGGGCTGCCAGCTTTTCCAGGAGGATGCTGTGAGAGACTTTGTCCAAGGTTTTGCTGAAGTCTAGGCAGACCACATCAACAGCCTTCCCCTCACCTACCAGAGGGGTCACTCAGTCATAGAATGAAATCAAAATTCTTTAGGCAGGACCTCCCTTTCCTAAACCTAAATAAATTCCTAAATAAAGGAAATATTTTTAATAAAAGAAGGAAAAAACCCACCCCAAAACAAAATACACAGTTCCTCAAATCTTCATATGTAATTCATAGTGATCTTTGCTCTAGAAAAATGAAAGAAAAGAATAATGTGATATGACTATCACACTACAGTAAGGAATAACC
The DNA here is from genome assembly GCA_027560015.1 of Chloroceryle amazona. Lineage (NCBI taxonomy): Eukaryota > Metazoa > Chordata > Aves > Coraciiformes > Cerylidae > Chloroceryle > Chloroceryle amazona. The sequence goes on along the minus strand of JANHFX010017408.1, from coordinate 54,781 downwards.
ATTGCCTGTATCAATATTGGAATTGACATTAAGACTTGGACTCAAAGAATACATATGTCCTCAGTTTTACCAGCTACAGTCCTTTTCCTTCCAGAGAAGTATTAGCTCAACTTTTATATATCCTGTTTTGTCTCATGACTGTAGCATATAAGGTAAAATGCATGTGTAAATTTCTGAAGGTTGATTCCTTGATGGTGACAATGTCTTTTGATAATTTTCAGTATGCAAAATTAAGCTCTTGCATCAATTTTTCTCCAAACTGGACTGTGTTAAACCTAAATTAACCATCTCCAACATATAATAACAGTCTGTTGAATTAATAGGTATTTATCCTCTTCAGTAAAATTTTATTTCTTATCTTCCTATCAGAACAAAGTCTTATGGGATGCCTATTATCCTATTTTTAATTAAAAAAAAAAAAAAAAAGGTAATATTTATTTTGAAACACTGCCTACTTGGCTTCTTTTTTCAGTTTGACCTTTCACATGCTTTCCTTCCCCAGTACCTTCCCAACACTCCCACCCTTGGAGATTGCCACATGATTGTCTGTAGGAGCAAATCAGTAAGCTGGAGAATTATGCCTGGGTTCTTATTTCACTAGAAACCTCTAAACAAGAAGAGGCTTCCACACTTTTGTCAGCACAGCTATTAAACCTCATGTGTGTGGGAAATCATCTGTTTTACATACAAGGACTCTAAATTGGTTTAAATTGACACGGTGCTGCTGAATGACTCTGTGCTGATTTAGACAACTGAGGATTTGGCTGTTCTTATCTGAATGAAGAAAACAGATTTAAAACTCAAAAATATGAGCACACACTTATTTGTGCTGAATATGTAAAGGGCTTTAAACTAGATATGAGGGGGGAGGAGGATGTATCCAGACTAGCTAGACATGGTCATGGGTGTTGTATCCCAGCACTTGTGAGACAGTGTGCTGACATTTTTGAGAACCAGAAGGTCTTCCACCCCCCAAGGGTGAAAACTGGACACTCATCCCCTCTCTGAAATGTTTATACAACTATGTACGCAGCATGCAGAATAAGCAGGAGGAACTGCAGATCTGTGTTTGGTCACAAGGCCGTGGTCTCACTGCAGTTATTGAGACATGGTGGGATAGCTCACATAACTGGAATGTTGTCTTGGATGGCCATGTACTTTTTAGGAAAGACAGAACAGCAAAGAGAGGTGGTGGAGTTGCCCTTTATGTGCATGAGCAAGTAAAATGCATTGAGCTCTTCCTGGGTTAGGGGTGGTTAAGGACATGTTGAAATTTTATGGGTGAGAATTAAGGTGTACGCAAATATAGGTGAAATTGTTATGGGTGTCTACTATAGACCATCAGACCAGGAAGAAGATGTTGATGAGACCTTCTACAGACAGCTGGAAGTAGCCTCAAGATCTCATGCCCTGGTGATCATGGGTGACTTCAATCACCCTGATATTTGTTGGAAAGGCTATACAGAGAGACATACTCAGTCCAGGAGGCTCTTGCAACACATCAATGATAACTTCCTGATGCAGGTGGTGTAAAGGCCAACAAGGAAGGGAGTGCTGCTGGACCTCATATTAACAAACAAAGAAGGTCTGGTCGGGGATGTGAAGGTTGGGGGCAGCCTTGACGGTAGTGATCATGACATGGCAGAGTTTAGCATCATACAAGGAAGAAGCAAGGCAGTAAGTGAGATTGCAGTCCTGGACTTCAGGAGGGATAACTTCATCCTCTTCAAAGACCTATTATGTGGGAGACCTGGTGACAGAGGATGTAGAGAAGGTGGAGTTACTGAATGCCTTCTTTGCTTTGGTCTTCACTGCTAAGACCAGCACTCAGGAACCCCAGACCCTGGAAGTAAGAATGAAAGCCTGGAAGGAGGAAATCTCTCCATTGGTTGATGAGGACTGGGTTAGAAATCACTTGCATAAACTGAAATCGCACAAATCCATTGGCCCTGATGGGCTGCACCCACGAGTGCTGACGGAGCTGTCTGATGTTATTGCTCAGCCACTCTCCATCATTTTTGAAAGATCATGGAGAACAGGTGAGGTGCCTGAGGGCTGGAGAGAAGCCAGTGCCACTCCAGTCTTCAAAAAGGGCAAGAAGGAATAACCTGATAATTACAGGCCAGTCAGCCTCACCTCCATCCCTGGAAAGGTGATGGAGCAGCTCATTCTGGAGATCATAACTCAGCACACGGAATAAAAAAAGGTTAGGCAACATGGATTTACTAAAGGGAAGTCATGTTTGACTAATCTGATAGCATTCCATGGTGGTGTGACTGAATAGGTAGATGCAGGGAGAGCAGTGGATGTTGTCTACTTTGACTTCAGCAAGGCTTTTGACACTGTCTCCCATAACATCCTCATGGGAAAGCTCAGGAAGTGTGGGTTAAAAGAGCCGACAGGTGAGTTGAGAACTTGCTGAAAAAAGAGCTCAGAGTGTTGTGATCAGTGGTGCAGAGTCCATCTGGAGACCTGTAAGTAGTGGTGTTCCCCAGGGGTCAGTTCTGGGTCCAGTCTTATTCAACATCTTCATCAATGACCGGGATGAAGGGACGGAGTGTACCCTCAGCAAGTTTGCTGATGATACTGAGCTGGGAGGAATGGCTGATACCACCATAAGGCTGTGCTGCCAGCCAGTGAGATCTGGACAGGCTGGAGAGCTGGGCAAAGGCAAAATTAATGAAGTTCAACATGGGTAAGTGTAGAGTCCTACACCTGGGGAGGAATCACGTCATGTACAGGTTAGGGGTAGACCCACTGGAAAGCAGCTCCACAGAGGACACACCTTGGTGTCCTGGTGAACAAGAAGTTCTCCATGGCACAGCAATGTGCCCTTGTGGCCAAGAAGGCCAATGGTATCCTGGGGTGCATAAAGAAGAGTGTGGCCAGCAGGTCGAGGGAGGTTCTCCCCCTCTACTCTGCACTGGTGAGACCACATCTGGAGTGTTGTGTTCTGTTCTCCCCAGTTCAAGAGGGACAGGGAAATAATAGAGTCCTATTGAGAGCTACAAGGATGATGAAAGGATTGAAACATCTCTCTTATGAGGAAAGGCTGAGAGTCCTGGGACTGGTTTAGACTGGAAAACACAGGAAGTTCCACCTCAACATGAGAAAAAACTTCTTCACTGTGAGAGTGACAGAGCCTGGAACAGGCTGCCCAGAGAGATTGTGGAGTCTTCTTCTCTAGAGACCTTAAAGACCTACCTGGATGTGTTCCTGTGTAGTATTCCCTGAGTGTTCCTGTGCTGGCAGGGTGCTTGGACTTGCTGATGTCCAGAGGTCCCTTCCAACCCCTACCATTCTATGATTCTATGTATGTTTATGAGTTTCCAAAATTCTGGAGTAAAAATTATTGGCTGCTCTCCCCCCACGCCCGCCCTGCCCCAGCCTTAAGTGCACTTGAATACCAGCGGAAAAAGTCTCAGGCTGCGATGGAGGAAGCAACTTATTGACAAAACAACTCTTCTCTGAAGGACCAGAGAAAATAACCCTGGAACATCTGGTTTCCGTTTAGACCGGAAGCCCAGAAAAGTTGCCTTCCACTTAATTTCAGCTTTTAGGATATACAAGCATCTATTTCTGTCTGGTTTACAAAAGAAGTGAAGCTGCTGTCATCATGTTGCCAGTCACTCTTTGTGGTCTCATTTTTCTCTTAATAACTTTGGAAATCATTGGCCAACTTCCAAATCAGAGAGGTAGGTGTATGAAAGATAGTCACTTTTCACATGGTTCTCAAAAATAGTAGCCAAATAGACAATTAGCTTAATGACTTCAGTGAGAATAAGGGATAGGGCATGAACTTGAGCAAAGCTCAGGCAAGTGGGGACAAGTATGTTATGAATGGCTTTATCAGAGCGAGGAAAAAAAAGAAAAGCAAACAAAATCTTCCTAGTCATTGTTTGTAATTTCTTTTTACTGATCAAGAAACCTAGACATGATGTTACTCACAGCTAATAGGCTTTTCCTCTGACATCTAATAAGGCACAAACACTGACTCAAGTTTTCCCCACAGTTATGACATAAAATTGGGTTTCTGGACTATCCAGTATATAAAAAGTATATATAAAAATTAAGTTGCTGCTTTATTCTAATTCAGTTAAAACAGGGGAAAAAAAACAACTATACAATCTGTTGGAAACTAGGTTTTGGTGTTTGGAGTCTCACATCATCTCAAGGTAGCTGTGGGTCAAAATTAGACGGGTTCTGGTCTTTTGGGTGTTTACAATCATGCCTATTTCAGGATCTCTCAATTTCTTTACCTTTAGTGATTTAACTGCTTGTACTAATTCTAATCGCTTCCCGCTTCAAATCTCATTTTCTCCATGTTGTCTTTCAACACTTAACCCACAAAATAAAATTAATAAGATATGCATATTTATCATTTATTTCAAAGCATATCAGCCCTGATTGAACTGTTATAGAATAAACAATTGTTTCTTGATGCATTGACAGTCCTTTCCCAAGTTGTGGATATATTTTGTTTGTTTTAATATAGTTTTCTTGAGATAGGCTACTCATGTTTTCTAGACCTGCAGTTTTTACTTCTTCACTCCTTTGGTCCAGCACTTTTTTTGGCATGCTTAGGCAAAGCTGAGACATTAATGCAAGAAGTTGCCAATGACTGGACCTGAAGGAGCAGATTCCCCACTATATACCTCTAAATCTGTGTCTTGAAAGTGGTAGGTGGCTTTGTCAACTCATCTGCTGCAGGACTGGAGCCTGCATGTTGTCAGTGCAGTGTGGGGGCTTCTGCCTTCTGTACTGAGTGGAGAAAAAGCAGGAGACCCCTGCATCTGCAGTCCCTTACTGTGGGCTTGCTGTCTTCGCTGATCTAGCCTGAGGTACGTAATCTTACTGTATGATCTGATGCAGAAGGTGGTTTGGCCTCCATTTCCTCATTCATATTAGGATGTTATCTTTTTTCTTTTCTTTCTTTTTTTTTTTTTTTTAAATTAAACTCCAAGTTCTAGGCAAATCTGGTGACAAGACATCTCTATCTTTTCTCTATTTTTGGACCCTGTTTCCCTGCACATTATTCTGAAGTTTTGTGGACATAGACAGCCCTTACCTTGCTGTCCCTGCCTTTTTGTTCCTCCCATGCATTGCTCCCTGTGTTGCTCTGCTACAGTTGTTTCTGAGTCAGAGTAAGCACTAGACTAGGATAAAGGAAAAATAACATTTGTGAAGGGTTTGTTTTTCATTTGTTTGTTTGTTTGTTTTAAACCAGGACAGTTCTTTGACCTGACTTACCTTGAAGGGGTAGATTGGAGGTAGCTTTATGGTGGGAAGGTAAAGAGACATTTAAGTCAGACCCACCTCTGAGAGGGATGTAACCATGCTGTTAGAGGAGAACACTGAGCACTGTGTTCCTGCATTTGTTGAATTTACTTAGAAATTTGCTGTGAACTTTATCCTCTCCTGTGGTGGACATGCTTAAGCTGTCTGTTATTGTACAAATGCCTCAGATTGGGAAAAGGTTTATACAACACTGAGCAAACTGACTGCTCAGAAGATAATTGCAATTATTTTCTCCATTACCTAATAATCTTTAAGCTCCTCCATGATATCTATTTTGATGATCATGACTAAAATAAAATGGGAAGAATGAGTGAAATTTCCTGTGTATGGCTAATAAATACCTTCTTTGAAGGAAGGCCTTTACATTCAGATCCTGTCCCTTCTATAAAACACTCCCCATGGTATACCATTATGTTAAACCAATAAGGAGGAAAATGGTATTCCACGCACATGTGAGCTAATAACAACTGGCATGCAGAACATAAACACCACAGTGGGTCACACTAAGGCGGACTGGCAAGCTGCTGTGCTAGCTTAGTTTCCAAATGCCTGAAGATAATTGCCCCAGTATATCCATGCAAAACTTACAAAGAAAAAAATAAGATTATCCCAAGCATGAAACTAGCTGGAAAATTACTCAGCAGTGTTATTGAAAACTCATTTTACCTGCTGTGATATTTAGCTAATATGATTAGTGACATTAAGATGAAGACTTCTGCTATAGTTTGGAAATAGACTCTGATCTACCTATCACGGTGGGAAATTTATTTTGTTCTGTAACATATCAGCATTTTCTGCCTGCATGAAATCTCTTAAACAGCCCTTTCTACTTTGTTATACCACTAATGTCAAATTCAGTAGTCATTCATGGGCAGTATATAGTTCAGAAACTCCACAGACAGTGAGAACAGTAAGAACAGCAAGAGGAACATTATTTCAGTAATTAAGTAAATGGAGCAAAGGTGAAAATCTTAAAAAAAATATTTAAAATAGATTTCTATGTGCAAAATATTATTTTCATGTCGAGTTCATTTTCAGACTTTTGCATAGGTATAATCTGTTCTATTTATGTGGGTATATAAGAAGTTGAAATGCTGATGCCTGCTTTTAATAAGATATAAAACCAGTTTTCCCTTTTCTTGAAACTATTTCCTTAAACTTCGGTCCTCACTGGTGATACCATCTTCCTGCTTAATTTGGTAATTACACTTCCCTCTTTCTTACAAATTCTGTAATAATATCAATGATTAGAATAAAATAATATCATCTAAGTATAGCACCTGGGGCCTGCAGCCATAACAAAGACCTCATGTGGTGAGGTCTAAAAAAACCCACAGAACTGGAAATTAGTTTTTCCTTTCACAGTTTCTCAAGAGAATACGTTGTAAGACGAGAGATAACAAATAGAGACTTATAGGGAGACTGCAAGACAACAATGGTATCAAATAAGTCATGTATGTATAAAGATCAGGCTACCTCTGAATGAGATAGTATCTGTTTTGATAATTTTAACACTACAGCATCTACTAACTTGAAGATCAGGGGGTTAAAACATCTTTTTGTAAAGTATATTAGAAATAAACCATATAACTGGATAAAGCTTTTGAATTTACTTTGTGGAAGGTAGAAACTTTTCAAGACTTTTGGTATATTTGTTGGAAATCTAGTAAGTGCTAAGGAATAGTTCAACTGAGGTACCCAAAGGCTTGGGTGGAAATGAGGTACACATGCTTCTTGTACAAAAGCATGGAGAAAATTAGGCATCTTGGAGTAGATGGAGGGAGCTAACTGGGGTCAGTAAATGGGTGTAATTCTGTCTAATCCTAACCAGTTTAAAGGCTGGGGATATGTCTCAAATACCACTCACTGGTTTTCTCACTTCTAGAAATTCTTCTCTTCATGTGTAATCTGCGGGCCAGAATGCAAGTTCTGTCCAGGTGGCAAGAAGATATGGCAGTTTAAAAAGGAGTGGCTCATTTTTGTCTACTGTTTTTAACAGAGCTTCAACACCTCACTACCTGTGTGTATGTATACACATATATAAGTAGACATTTGGCTCTAGCTGCCAGAATTCAGATGTGCTCTTGCAAATCAACTACTCCTGCTATGAGGTTACAGCAGGCCTTCACCTGTTGTTCTTTCCTTCCATAGAGTCACAGAAACATAGGAAAAATTAAATTGGAAGGGACTTCCTGATGTCATCTCCAGCCCCCTGCACAAAGCAGGCTCAGAGAAGGTTACTGTGATACTTGCCTCGTATATTTTTTAGTCTCTCCAAAGGTAGAGTGATTCCACAGCTTTTTGGGCAACCTACTCAGGTGTCTGACCATCTCCAGGGTATATTTCCCCCCCTTACATGTAAAGAGACTTTCCTATTTTCCAACTTGTACCCGTCATTTCTCATGCCGTCAATGGGTGACATCTTCAGTGCTCTTCCTCTGGAAAGAGTCTGGCTTTGTTATGTCTGCATTCTTCCATTTGGCAGCTGCAGAAAGCAGTAAGATTTCACCTTCTCTCAAGGCTGAACAAATCCCATTCTTTTGTCCTCTCCTCATATGCCATGTATCCATCTTGCTGCTTCTCCTCTGGACTTGCTCCAGTCTCTCAACATCTTTCTTGCAGCAGAGTGTCTAAAACTGGAGAGTGCAGATGCATCCTTACAAGTGCCAAATAAAGGGGAATAAACACCTCTTTTGACATGCTGGCTACAATTAAGTATTACACGCAATGGCACTGCTTCAACAGCATCAGTTTGAGACTACTTTTTTTTTTAAATAATCTGTACCCTGGTGCCTATAGCATTCTGTAGGGGAGATGATGTGGATTTTTTTTCGCATTGGTTCAATAAGTGAGGCATCTGAATCTATTTTTTATCTCCTGACTGAATCTAACAATCGTTAGGTTTAATCTTAAAGGGATACTTTTGTGGGTCCTAATGCTGTGTGTGGATGCTAGGTATGATTTGAGAATGCTTATTGGATAATGATGTCAAAAAAAGGTAGAGAATCATCTGGTATTTTTATTCTGATCTGATTTAGGCAAGATGGACGTATTTGTTGACTTAGTCCTGTGAAAGTGCAGAAACTTCTGTGCATTTTGGGTTACCACAAACCACCATGGACTTACCAAAAGAGTTTAGGTAGCTCCAGGATTAGGCAGCAGCTGAAAAAGACTTTTCAGAATGCTACATCTTTGTTATGTATGCCTAAATTCTGTTTAAATCCAATGCTTGAGCTACCTCTGATTACTTTCAACTTGCATTGCCCTTAGGGTATTTCAAAAAACAGCTCATACACAGGCAACACAAACTTTTACCCCAAAAGGGCAAGAGACTGAAAACTGACAGTACCAAATAGTCAATGTATGCATAGGGACAGGTATACAGTTGTGAGAGTATGAGCAGGAGCTAGTTTCTATCTTGATACTCTCTACTTTTTAATCCCCTTTCTTCAGCACAGGGATTGTCCACTGCTGGCATGTACAGAGCCAAAGGCAGGTTAAAAGTGAGAGCAGTGGTGCCACAGGCACATGTTGCTGGGGCTGGGAAGCCTGCTAAGCCTTGGCAAGCTAAACAATTCGCAGAGAGGATGCTTAGAGGGGCAGTTGTGTCAAAGGCTCTGAGCTAGCTTAGGATGTCCACACCACCCTGCTGGCTAACATGAGGTCAAGTGACCTCTTTCAGAATAGACCAGGATTTTAACAGTCCCACAGTCCTCCTGTCAGTCAAGCTCTCTCATGAGTATGGTTGATTTTCCTTTTGAATAAATCAGCATTGACTTTAGAAACACACTTTTAATTTACCTAAGACTTTATCAATGTTATCAGCTGGATCTTAAAACAAATGCATGTTTTTGTATGAAACTGCATACAGTTTAGTCCTTTATCTCTGCTCTGAGGAACAGTACTGACTAAACAGAAACACCGGACAACAGTACATGAGACTCCAGTTGCTTATTTGCTGTATTTTTATGTTACTGTCTGAGAAGATTTGAAGGGTGTACCTCGTCTTGTCTCTCTCCTTCAACTACAGGCAGGAAAGTGCTTCAGCAGTAAGTCACGTTTCTCTTGTTTACTCTCATCAAGGCCTTTCTGTTGCGTAATTCTTTTGTGTTCCATTGTTGTAATCTCTGATGCACATGGATCCAGGACAATGTAGATGACCCGTGTGGGATGCATGAGGTTGTCTGTCAAGATATTGTTGTCCCCTGATGGCTGGAATCCAAGTTTAGTACTAAGCAGAGAAAAAAATAAAAAAAAGAACAATGGAGATAAATTTAGATGCTGTTGGGAAAAAGAATCCAGCACACTGTCCATCCCAGCCCTTTGAAGCAACGCCCACAAAGCAGTTTCCTGTGACTTTCTCAGGGATTCCCAGATTTTCACAGTAACTTATGCAACCAAAGCAGACACCACCTGACTAACACTTGGCTAACCCTTTCCAATCTCATTCCAGATGCAAGCTTTGAAACAAAGCTTGGTGTTGTAACTTAAAGAGTCTCACACTGTCCACACTGAACATAACTGGAAACAGCTGGAGTGTTGATGTTTGGTACCAGAGGTACCAAGGCAAAGCAGAGCCCTGGCTGCACTGACTTCCCTGAAGGTCATTACCAATAGTGCTTTCCAAGCAGCAGTGCTCCTTAGGCCTGAATTTAATTTTGCTAGTACAAGAACATCCACTAAGGCTGCCATTCCTACTAATAGCTCCTTTAAAATATTTGTAATTGGTGGCTATTTATTATTTTGATTAATAGCTTAGTTACATAGCTGTCTTTCAAAGGCAGGTAATTATTAGCTAAAGTGATCACTACATCCAGTTCTATAATACTAGTGTTTCAATATAGATGTGATGTTTAATTGTTTACAAAGGAAGAGGACATGGTGCTTGCACGAAGCAAGCTTCTTCAGTCAAATTCTGGGGTCTTGTGCTTTGTATTTTTCTTGAATAGCTCTTTTTTGGAGGTTTCTTTCCCTATATTTTGAAGAATGACATTCAGTTACTGATGAAGTGCTTTTCTTTGGAAAGAAAATTCTGTGTAACATATATTTTTGAGTGGTATATACCCATTATGTATTTGAGCATATATTATGGGCACCTTAAGTAATGGAAATGCATATTCCTTTTTTCATTATGTACTTATGAAGGATCAGCCCTGAGTAATGTAATTTTATGAAAGTAAAGTTACGCATAAAACCAGTATTAAGTGCCTTGAGTTCTTGGTAAAAACTAAAAGAGGGAAAATACTAAAGAAGAGTAGGGAATATTAGACTAATTTGACACTGTGTCTTTTTCCATAACTATCAATATAATGAATTTAGATACTGGCAGACGGCAGGTACTTTCTTTTGTTCCTTAATTACATGGTTTTACAAAATAGAAGTGTGATTTGCATTTACAGGCAATTCTTATCCAAAGGGATGCCATGACAGTTTTGATTTGCTGTAAGAGATAGCCCAAAGTCATATCTTGGACCACACCCAACATACTGAATTTTTGTCTTATAAGTTAAGTTGCTTTGTCCTGAAATAATAGGGGGTTTTTTTACAGGAAAACGTAACTTTCATTTTAACATAATTCAATTTAAATATTTACTTTTTTGATTTCAAAATTTTATTTCTGTATACATTTTAATTTTAAGATTTTAAAAATCAAACTGCTTTGTTTCATATTAAAAAAAAATCGTCCAGTTGCTAATGATTTGATATTTGTTTTGTCATAAATGTATAACAAGTAGGTCAACTTTTGTTTCACATTTAACTAGAAACTGAAAAGAAACCCAACTACTTTCACCAATCCAGTCACAATATATTCTTCAATACACAGTTTCTCTATGGGCAATAACCTCATCGGGGTGAGATTTGCATGGTAGGATTTATTTGGGGGGGAAGGGGTTGAAAGCAGGTAGTATTTTTCTATTGCTCTCATTCTGATGCCAAACCATGTCACAAAAAAAAAATTTCCATCAAGTAATGGAAAAATATTGGGGTGGAGAGTTAAAATGAAGAGCTTGAATAGCATCCCACTTGGGAAGTGAATGAAACTATCAGAAAGGATTTATCTGGAGTTCCAAGCTGGCAAGCTATTTCAGCAAACACCAGTCTTCAAGGATTTCAACAGTACCACGAGACTCATAAAATGATTTGATATATAATTTGGTGAAATCTGAAAGCTTTTCCTGTGCAGATGTTTTGATTATCTGACTATAATAACACTTTGACCTCAACCTTGGTAAACAGGTATTGTATGTGTTTCTAATCAGTGTGTATGTTGTTTTCATTTTATTTTTAACTTGAATGCCTGTCATTTAATACAAATCTATTCCTTTAAAAGTACCAAACTTTATTAATCCACTTATAGGCTTAACCATCTATAAAGATGTACTACATAAATTGTACTTTTTCCCTTTTTCAGTCCTCACATCCAAGCACATAAAGCTCAGGGAAATTTATGCATTTTGACCATCTCTAAATTGTTAGAGGCCAAACCAATTTAAATAGCAATCAATGACCAAGAACACCCTTTGCTCTCTGAAGGTTGTTTTTCTTCCTTGGTATTCTAATTATTTAATTCAAGCTGTTACGTTCAGCTCTGCTAGATGCTCTGCAGTCTGAATTCATTCTGCCTTGTTTAATTTGTTTTTTTCCTCAGCCATTATATTGTTAGCTTTCAAGATGAGAACAGCACTAACTTGCCACTGCATACTATGAGCAGAAGCTGTTTCTTAAACTGTTAAAAAAGATAAAGTGTTTCTTTGGACTTGACGTTTGGGACAGAGATTTTTTTTGTGCTTAGTTTAATTACTTTCCAGTCTTGGGATCATTATCCATGAGTTTTCCTACTTGTAAGACTGGACTCATCCCGTTTTACAGTTTTTAGAGTTCTTACAAAAAAACCCTAGAGCAATATGTAAACTTCTATTATATCCATTTTTCACAGATTTCAGTGGAGCTGAAGTTTGTCTCTGAAGTCTGTGGAGTCCATGAAATCTCTGGATGTGATTGCAGTGGAAGTGGGAAGGAACCCCAAACACATCTAGAGGCTATTTTCAGAAGTGGCATCTCAGAGTGGGCTGGAGAGACAAACATGTTATTCTCAAAATCTGTAACAAATACAGCTCACCAAAAGGCAGTGTTTTCTCTGTTTTTAATAGCCTGTCTGTTTAGAAAGTGCATAGGTTTAAACCCTCACAATAATGTTTATTCAGTTGGAAATGTTGACAGAAGCATTTAACTTTGATGTTACTTTTACTATCAATTATTTTACCCCTTGTGCAAAATCTGGTCTCTGGAGTCATCACTGGGAAGCAGTAGAAAACTCTACCACTGGGCAGTTTTTTTATGTCATGTCACTGATGACATATATGATGTTATAGCTTCTATATGCAGAAGATGCATCTTTTATGGCAAGATAGCTCTTCTGATGTCTTCAAGTGTCCTGAACTCATTACAGCTTTTGACTTGCTCCAGCCTCCAGATTAAAATTGTTCAGGTTACATCATTTTAAACTGCACAAAGGGTCAAGAGACCATATCATTTCAATGAGGCCACAGTTCATTTACTTTGGCTCAGGAAAGCCAGAAGATGAAATACATATTAATCGTCACAGTGTGAAAGAAGGATTGCAGCCTTGATATTACAATGAAATAAAACATTTCATACATGATGCAGCAAAACCGTCACTGGATTTTTGCTAGTTTGAAAGAGATAGAGAAAAAAAAAATTAAAATATACACATGGTACCTAATGCCTTTTTAAAAACTTTTCATTATGGGGAGAAGCAATATGTGTTTTTTGCTTCATAGAGTTGAAATCAATTCATTAAGAGGGTGGGAGAAAAGATTAATAGGTAAATTCAGCATGCTGACTCCTTCATGTAGTTAATAAACTTACAGAGGTGATGAGCTGCATTTACACTGACAATGAGTGGAAGAAGAAGGGAGGTTAAATAGGTGGTTAAGGGAACAAAGTTAATGAAAGCATATTACAGGATTTTACAAAAAAACATATATTACTGTTCATTTAATTTTGTCCTTGGGACAATTACATCCCTGGTGTAATCTCATTAAGCTAATGAGATCATATCAGCGATGAATTTGGCTCTTGTATTTGAAGATTTAAAATGGTGGTGTTATCATGATTTTGTTCTTTGCTTAGAATGTGAATAAGCTTTGGAATCCTGAGAAAATAATATTTTTGAGGATGATGGAGACCAGTGAGACAGGGGGGTGTAGAGTAGAATATTGATCTAGTTCCTTTTTAGCTCTCACTGTTCTTGTTGAAATCATTATTTAAAATTTGTTTATTAGCTTTACACTTCTGTCTTTGGAGGAACTGTTGTCATCTGAAATTCAGAGTCTTAAAGGCATCTACGTCTCCCTAAAAAGTGCTGAGGTTCACCTTTAGGCATGACTGACACCCTCAAAGTAATGCTCAGCTGCACTGATCTGCTTCAATACTTTGTCAGAATCTGAGTGTCTGAGCATACACAGCTTGGCTGGTGTCTTAGACACTGTGCCTGCTGACAATACCACAGTAGGTTTCCTAACTGAAACAAAGGCTCCTCAACTTGAATGCCTGACATTTAATACAAAATTAATTCCAAAATATGGCTACTCAAATGCACCATTCATCTGCTTGTGCCTCCTGTGAGCTTGATGCATAAAACATTCACAATATACTTTTCTTCTGATGATTTCTGTCTTTTTTGTCCTTGACAGTACACGTTCAAGTTGACTGTAACAAGCTGTATCCAAGTCATTTCTTTTCATAACAAGACTTCAAACTGAACTTTGTGAGAGCTCCAGCGATCAAGCTGTTGAAGTTTCATTTTATGTAAGTGATGAGGTAGCCATTGGAGCTGACACTTGCACCAGCATCTTGGGTGTGTGTCTTAAGCACTGGGGAACAGGAGCAATTTCTGTCTGTGGTCCAGTGAGCAAAATGGAATTCCTCTCTCTGTGAGAATGACATGGACCAGTAACGTAACACTCAGTAAATAACTGCTAAGGGTGATCTCTTACAAAATGAGTTCAGATTACTTCCTCTGTGAAAAAACAAGAGAGATTATTTAGATTCAAGATTCTTAAAGCACAGGTGAACGATCCAAGAAAGCATCTACTTGATGATTTCTCTGACTTTATGTGTTTTTTCACATATGGAAAACTAGACGTAAATGCCCTTAGAGTAAGTTCATGCCTGACAATCTGTCTCACTGCAGAGAAACATTGGCCTGGTGCTTCACATGGATCATTGCAGTGTGACAGGGACATAAGCATTAACTCGGAATATTACTTTTTGTTAAATTGTGCACGATCCTGCCTAGATAATTTCTGAGATATCTGACTAACCCCATGTTTAAGAGAAAAGAGAATATGGCTGCAGTACAGCCATTCTCCAGTTATTCCTGTTTGCCAGAACTAACATGCAATCTGGAGATTTCTGAGACCCATACCAGCAAATCAAAGCTGCCATATTTCATTGGAGTTAGCTCAGTAAGATTCCATAGAAAATAAATTACAGTTCTACAGAATTTAACCTAAACCTTACACAGTAATAGTCCTTCAGCATTTTTGAATTACTCTATATTGCTCTTATTTCTCAATAAATCTGGGAATTGTTAAAAAATCCCTGTAGATTTTTTTCTGATATTTTCCCTTAAACATTACAGGAATTTTCCAGATGAGATATAATAACATTATTTCCTTCCAGCCTACCTTCTTGTTCTACTCCAGCACACTCAGAGTGAACATGTTCTCAGAATGCACACCCAGCTGTGCTTTCCTTTTACTTATGAAAATCTTCAGAGCACACAGGAGAAATATTTTTTTCCCCCAGACCTTATTTTTCATTTGTCGTGACCATGACACAATGCTCAAGACCTTAATGATCTTGCACAGTTTCATTTTTGCTATCAATAATAGTTCAGACACATCTATAATACCCTCTCTCCCCCTTCCTCCCTTCCCTCGCTAATGTGCTTTTTAATTTTTCAACAGGATACATAAATGTCTTTTTTCTAACTATTTTGATTCTTTTACCTGGTACTATAATTATGTGATGTTCATTTCTATTTCAGCCTAGTTCCTCTGCCATAGTAGTGAAGGAGGTTAGGTGGTATAATCTCATTCTTCTGTTCAGGTGAATTTTGATCTTGAGCAAAGATGGTTAAGCTTTGGAATGTATATTTTTTTGGAAAATTCTGAGGTTTTGTTTTTGTTTGTTTGGTTGGTTTTTTTAATTCTAGAATTGACTGAACTTTTGACCAAATAGTCATATCCATTGGGAAACCAATGGATATGTTCTGCTTAGAGACCACTGAAATATTGTAATCAGATTCAGACCTGTAATTTTTTTATTTCTCTTTTGACTAAAGAAAAATAATTCAAAATGAAATACAGTTTTGACATTATCAATATTTTCTATCAGACTTTTTAAAACAAAACAAAACAACCTGTGAAGCTTGATATTTCTTCCCTCTCTTCTTTTTTTTGTTTTTTTCCTCCTGTAAATGAAACAGCATTTTCTAATGTAAGAACATAATTGTTGGAAGCTTCTTACTCTACAGCGGAGTTGATAAGGTCTTGTAAGGTGTAGAAGTCAGCTGAAACAGAGAGGACCATAATCCATTCAGGAGGCACCTTGGCCCCAGGGAAAATTCAGTGGAGGAAACCCTGGTTCTGTTCTGCAGGCAGGAGGGCTCCTGCTTGGTTGGGGACCTGAGTGCTGACTCACCCCCTCTGCCTTCCTGATCACTATATTTGGTTTAAGGTACTTCAGTAAAACAAACAGAAAAGGAGGTAAAAGGGCATTCTGGGTGCTCAGATAGTGATATTGCAATATGCTATTGCAAGTTCAATGGAAGTATGTATATAATATATAGTTAGTTAGTTAGTTAGCCAAAGGTGGAGGTAAACAAAAAGGCTGAGTGAAATTTGTACCTGTTTGAAATATGTTCCTTCTTATTTTTTCTGTTGTGATGTGGGCAGGCTGGGGAATTAAGAGTATAGGAACATTTTATTTTGTGTTAGAGAATTCAGGAGCTTTTGTAGGTTTCATTTCTTACTGTAATAGATGTTTGATTTTGAATGCTTTAACATATACAAGGATCTCCATGTAGATGAATGAACTACGCCATCATTCCAACTACATTACCTTTATATCTTCTTGCCAGACAGTTACAGTTATTAACAGCAGTATTTAAAATTCACTTTCTTCTTTGAAGAAAGCCCTGACTATAAGATAGAACAAATTACAAATAGTATCTACAGTGCAGTAATGTGAAAACTGCTGTCAGCATCCCAACGTGGCCATATGTCTGACATAATGTAGACAAAAGAAAGTGTTGAGGATTGGAGTACAGTCTGATGATAAGTAGGCCTTTTAAACAATAAGCCTCTCAAGTGAGCAATATACATTCTGTACTGTTTTTCTTACTTTGTGCTGCTTTAAATCAAAGTCCACAGGTCTGCTTTTGCTGGGAGGCTGGACATGTTGTCTGCAAGTAAATAGGCCCTCTGCCAAGTAACTAGAGCTCACTCTTGGTAAAGGAAGAACATTGTTCACTAAAATAGTTTTTCTTTTGATGCCAAAGGAAATCAAATTGTAATCAGGGGCTGAGAACGGACTGAAGTCATAAAGGCTGGCTTGCCTCAGACTTTGGCAGCCTCACTTATTCCCAGGCATATTAAATATAATTTACGTTTGTAGAGGGGAGAGGCTTTATTGCACTGGAAATTTGTTGTAAATAACACTTAAGTGAAACACTGTCAGGGGCAAGCAGGGATACTCTTCTACTGTCATTTAGGTTGCTGACAATCTAGAATATGACCATAGGCTTTACAAGATTTGTTCTGACCTTACATTTGTGTAAATGGATATTTATGGTCAATGTTGATGAAACAATCAATCATATTTCCTAGGTTCTGGTTGCCCATGCTGACTGTGAAGTTCATGATGAAAGGCTTACCTCCGTTGCAGAAAATGTTTATATGTTTTCCTTGCATTTTATAGTGCATGTGAAATGTCACATTAATTATAAATAGCCATATTTGGATGAAAAATCATGAACACTGTATAGGATGGTTGAATCAATTCTGTCCTTGATCTGCAACGTACAAAGTGGAATTGGTTTTACTGCTAATTCCTGTGCAAAAAGATAGGATTTAAAATATATACTTTATGGTTCCAGAAAGTAACTTTAGGTACACTTGAAAATAATAATTAAAAAATCTAGTTTTATTTTTCTAAATGAAGTTTATCTTTAGGGACAGTAAAATTTGCTTTTATTTCAACATGGAATTTTAAACTCATTTAAAGACAGCTTCTCCAAAGAACTGATGATTCTATTTTTCAGCATCTTGCTCATAATTAACCAAATGAGGGAAAATATTGTTTTAATTCTTTGCACTTTTGGACAAGGCATTTTTCTTCTAAGCTGACATAATAATGTAGGTTACAACTGAAACCTGTTTTACAGGTTTTCACTGAGTCAAAGCAAAGGAACCTGCCAGCTAAAAAGTAAAAGGTCTTCCATGAACATCTCATTTAAGATCACATTGCCTCCTTTGTTTTGAAGTTTTGTCACATTGCACACAGCATTTCTCAGCAAACTCAGTGTAGTTCTGTATGTACTATGTAAAGGGAAATTTGACCCTAGGAAGAATCATAAGGGATAATTAAACTACCAAAGAAATGTTTGGGTAGCTGCTGTCTTTAAAAAATGGGTTTTATTTATTTATTTATTTATTTAAATCTTTCTGATGGAAATAATATTGAAACAACATGCTTTTGCCTTAAAATGGCAGTGTTTGGGTCATTTTGCACAGCTGACTTCTGTTCAAGTAACTATTGATATTTGGGGCAATTTAAGGTTAATTCTGTTAAAAGATGAGAACAGATTTCAGACTGTGCTGATTAATTTGGATGTCTAATACAAGCTTTTAAGAACCTTAAGAATATGTTTTCTGTGTCTCAGTGCCTGAGGAACCAGAATAGGTAGCATCTGTCTATGATGTTTCTTAAAGCCCTGCCCCTGTCTGTGCATATATTTATCTGAGTTTTGATGATGCCTAACATCTAAACAACTAGCTTAATGCCCAAACTCTGTCACCTCAGAGTAATCTATAGCCTCATGAATAATCTTTTACTGGAGGCTGCTTTGAAACTCTGTGTTGTTCGTGTGTTCTGTACAAGACATCTAATTTAATTTGACTCAGGGTGGTGGGTCCTAATAAGAAGCAAGGTGTCTAGGAGACATGACCTGCATTTCTCACCACTGCCTGAGTGCTCGTGTGAGTCTAACCTAAGGGACTTAAAAACAGCTTGCTGAGAATATAACCAAAACCTGTACTTTCCTGGAGCTAGAACCCTTACTTTTCCAGAAGGGAGGTAGAATTGAAATTCATTATTTTCTGAACAAATTTCATTAGATTGCACTATTAATATTTAATTATTTAAGGGCAAAATATCAAATTTTGTTATGAAGACATGAGAGTCAATAACTGTATAAGTTCTGAAAGTATCCTTACTTATGATATCAATGGTTATTGCAAGGGGAAAATGACAAGTTAATTTTTTTTTACATCAAAGCAGAAAAATAGGACTATGATCTGTAACTCATGTCTGATGTTTTTCCCAGCTATAATACACATTTGGAAGATACATGGTGAGGACTAAGAAACTACAACAGACAGAAGGGTGAGTGAAGAGGTAAAGTGGTAAATACTATGACACTCAGACATGAACTAAGCTTCCTGGCACTTTTGACATCCACAGTCACTCTTGGGGATTTCACAAATTAGTAGTCACTTCAAAATAGGCCATGTCAGTAAATAATACCACATAATTGTGCAGCATGTGCTTTTGAGACTAATAAAAGAAGGACGCTGCTAAAAAATACAATAAGAGTAGGAAGACATTCCAAAAAGTAACTGGAGAGACCTCAAGGCACGTGTTCCCTTAAATGCATGCAGGGATTAAGCTGCTATGTGAGCTTGCATCTGTGGTTCCTGTGAAGATCTGCAGCTCAGATATTCTCTGAAGTCAGGAAGATGCTCTGAGACAGCCCCCTTTTCTCTGAAGAAGTCCACACGAAGGGCTTTTCACAAAATGACTTCAGGACTCAAGCCTGTCTTCAGTATTCCCTTCTCTAGTACTGCACAATCCAGCATCACATTTTTCAAGTGGTCTCAAACTTTCTGTTGCTTTTCTTTTCCTTCCCTTTCAGTCAAACAATGCAGTAGAGTGTACTCAGATCTTAATAGGACCATCTGTGTATTTCTCAAAAAAGAAACAGACTGTTTTAAAAGTTTTTACTTTTATATATAGATAGGTGTATAGAGATATTTATACTTTTGTTATGTTTTCTGCCTTGCCTTTGTATTTTCTTGTAAACATGTCATGAGCTTGATCATTTCTGAAAACAATAGAGGCTGGATGCTGACTTCAGGGGAAGCAAATGAAAGACTCATCTCTCTATTGTTGCAGCTTTCTTAAAAAAATAATAATTAAAAAAAAAAAAAAAAGTTGAGGCTTTCAAAAACATTCTTTGAAATAAATATCAGTATTGCAAATAAAATAGGAGCAGAAGGACAGATTTCAATGCCCAGACTGTACTTGCTGTCCCATCCGCTCATAATCAGGGGAATGCTAAGAAGCAAGGAGATAGATATAAAAGACAGCCAAGCTCAGTGTGAAAATAAAAATGTGCAAGAGGTTTGTAGCCTGAGTCTACCCCCACCTCACCATTATCTTGTCTGTAGATGCTCATTGACAAATCAACTGACAATATCCCACTGTGTGTTTGGGAACAGCTCACAGTTTTTCTGCAGTAGAAAATCGGTCCTACTGCTGCAGAGACTGGGCAATCTGTTTCTATCAGCTTACACTCTTCTGTTGGACTTGTGGGTTTTTTTCTCAGGAGACCCAAAGCTAGTCAGTTCAAAGTTAACAGCTCTTCAAATTGCCATACACTTTTAGAGGAGATGTGAAAATGAATGTGTGCCAGAATTTCAGTTGAGTTTATGATGTTAACTCATTTTGACAAAGACATCCTTCCTCAAACTTCTTTTACATTCTAAGACTTGGTAGTATGGGAAAAGCACTGCTGATGGGGGTAGAATTACCAGCCTGTCATCTTAACAAAGGACTTTTGGAAACACTTTCCCTCTTCAGGAAAGGGATTCTTTTGCATAATGTTTTGTCTCAGAAAATGTACAAAACAGTGTTACAACAGAAAAGTACATAAACAATAATTTTTAAAGATCTGTAATAATAATATTAATCATTCTGTATTATTTAATCAATCATCATTCCTCAGACAAGAAACTGTCAGCAGTCAGGCAATCAGCTGGCATAGGCCCTGTGGTGATGTCTCTAAGTAAAACCACACGAAACTTGTGTACAGGTATACATCTGTGTGGATGTACATACTTCTGCATTATGCCTAAAACCATACAGATCTCTATATAAACACCAAGTATTGTTTCAAATAATTTTGTGAAATTAAAATACCATTCAGACTAAAGAAATTAAGTGGAATTAAGTGAAATACAGCAGCCCAAATAAACTGCACTGTAAATACCCTGTTTCTATGACCTACAGAAACCATAAACAGGCAAATTTTGGTTTTCATCTGCTGAAAATGCAATGTCATGAAACAGCAAAAAAAAGAACAGCCCTGCTATGGTAAAAGAAGCAATGATCTTGATAATAGAGTCCCACAATGCAAAGAACTGAATTATTTCAGCCAAAGTATGTTTAAACAAACAAGCAAACAAGCAAAATCCCAAGCTCAAAATTCTCACTCTGGATCAGGTGTTAGTTACAAAGACTGTCAGAAGCCATGTGAAAGCATAAAAAACTCGAGACTTATTTTGGAATACTGTCAAAAGCAAACATGAAAGTCTATTGAAAGACAAACATATCTGCTCACTGTAACACATTATAACACTGGCTTTTCAAATTTTTATTAAAGGTCAAGGGTCCTAAAATAAACCTCCAAACTCTCAATACAGATTTCTTTTCCCACATAGAAAGAAATATCTTTAAGGATATATATTGTGCTCATCCAAGCATTTTCCCATATATATTTTAATTCTTTAAACACTACCATTTAATTGATAAATTCCTTGAGTGATGAACCAGGGTGATAAATATAAGTTTGCAAAATGAGAAAATACTGGAGCAAATTTGTCCACTTTTCCAGTGAAAATGATAATTGATAAGAAATATACTTTCAACAGCTTCTAACAATAAGTACATGTGATGCAAATATCAATGAACAATGAATAGTAGCATTTTTATGACACTAAGGTGAAACCATTAAATAGTACCCACAGATACTTTTTGCCTTTCTCTATGATAGTATAGACTTTCAATATCTTCTTATTGTGTGGAAGAGATTTATACTTTGTCTTGTGCTTTATAGTTCCAAAAGAAGACACAAAGCAAAACAAGCTCAAAATTCAAAGAAAAAGGATAGCATGTTTTCTCTACTGTATCAAGGAAGAATAACTGTTGTGTACCTAATATGCAGAAACATCTTAGTATAAGAAGATACAGCTTAACTCCTAGAGTCCTTGTTATTTAATCCATTTAGTTCTGCCCAGGGATCACATGAATTTATGGAAACCCCCTGCTACCCTCTTTGTTGACTTCCATCCCTGCTGGGAGATCCCCATCTGCTGGGAAGTGAAACTCTGTCCTGAACTTTACCTCATTTAACAGAGTGCCACATGTAAATCCAACTTCTTCATTTATTACTTTGACAGAGCAGATGGCAATGGGCTTTTAAAAGACTGTAATGTTGCTTAAAACCAGCTATATTTGTAGAAATAATAGTTTTAGCTGCTTGGATTCCAGTGCCTGATTTTTAGGAAAAGAGTCTGACACAGGCAATTAAATTTTTGAGCCATCAGTACTTAGTGATGCAGCATAATTTAGCTGTTTTCAGAAAATCATATTGTGACCAAATAATCATTCATTAAGACAGAAAATACTTTTTTAATGGAAATTTGAGACTTGTGTTTGGTGGCTGATATGAGTGACTAGTTTTCTAATAGCCTTAATCACTGGAGTATTTCTTTACTTGTTCATTTAAGCCCATTAATGAAAACATATGATGTTAAGTCTAATATCTACTAACCCTTGATGACTGTTTTGACTTTCAGCATTGTCTTATAAATAACTGTGAATGACATGCACTGAAAATCAAAGAGTATTATTTCACTGTGATTAAAGAGAACAGGTTCACCCAAGACTTCCTTTTCATCCAGTAAGGCCACAGAAAATTCATTGTTAGCTTGAGTCAGATGTAATGTACTTCAAAATGTCTTGTCCTTAAAAATCTTACCCTAAATGCATAATGCAAGTTTTAAAAATAACCTGAAAACTCAACCCTAGCCACGGAGTTTGCTTACAGAAAGCATGTAATGGGATAGGGAACATCAAGCACAATCACAGCATCCTGGGCTTGAAGACTACAAATACTATAAATTTCTTGTCCTCAAGATCCAGCCTAATGGTTTGTTCGTTTGTCTGTTTATTTATATTCAGTGACATCTGAAAGGAATTTTAGTGCTGAAGAAGAAAAGTAAACCTTACATAGCCAGTGCTGACTGTGCCCTTCTAGCTTAAAATATCAGTTAACTTGATGCTCTGTTAAATTCAAATACCACGTGTTCATCTGATACAAATGGGATCGTTGGTTATATTCATCTTGGCCATGAACCTTCTGATCATGTTATAAGTATTATGGCCAAAGGGCACTCATTTTTGGCATGATATTTGTGCTCTGTCATGGAATCATGTCATCTTGTCTGGCAGCTTCAGGGTGAGACGTCACATGAAGTGAACACTGTGTTCTTTGCTGTAAATTAAACAAATACCTCTAATACATACTTCCTTGGTTTTAAGCCAGATGTTTTAAGGTATTTCAATCTTGTGCATATGCATATGCCCTAATGTCAGATACTGTGTTTCATTGCCTTTCTGGTAGTAAATAATGCTGTTTAGAAGCAAATATGTCTGTCCCCAAGGGGCTTTTATTATGAACTGCATAAGCTACACTGGTAAACTTCTGTGATGCAATAACCTGGTTTTATTGATCATCTGGAGAACATTATGCTGGGAGGGGTTTGTGTCTCTGTGTAATTTCCTTTAATATATATTGTATTGTATTTGTTCATATATTGGCACTTCCTTAATCTTTAGTATCATGCTGATTTTCCTTGGTTTTAGTTCCAGATAATTTGTAAGGTTCTTGAGCTAAAAATTACGACCTAAGGGCCATCTCCTGCATGAAAAGCTCTAGGAAGATAATCCTGGTGGCAAATTCCTTTGCAACAATTTCTTGCAATATCATATGCAGACAAGTGATGCACCAAAGTAAAAGCCATAGAGCCTCTGTTGTTATCTAAAAAATCCCCTAAGGAAAACCTAAGAAAAATGGAGTGAGGCATAGCTATTCCTACTTTGACTATAACCTCAGGAATACACCTCACCCTTTTCAAGGCATCTCCAATGGAAAGGGCAACAATATCCTGCTCCTGCCTACAAAAGTGATAGGAAATCAAAGGATAATTAATGGGTATGTATAACACAATCCAGCTGAGAAACAGGACTTCAATGGGAGGCAGTTTAGGTAGTATGAGGAGCTGAGAGGCTGGGGAAAGACAGAAAAGTTCCACTGGTGCAAGATGTGCTAGCATCCATATACACCCGGCTCTTGCTGGTGTAATCTAACTGTGGTTGGTTTAGAACAAAATAAAAATGCTTGAACTTTTCTTGCATTTGAGATGTTACAGAGTGAACTTTAGGAGGGAAAGCATTTTTACTCAGCCTGAGGAAAAACGGTGGAATCAGGACCTAAATTTTTTTTTCTAAATTTTCTAGGGTTAGAATTGTGTCCTTCTTTGTAATTCATACTTAAAACAAATGTAAAAAATGCAGCATGTATTATTTACATAAAGACAGAATTTTAATCTCCAATGAAAGTTAACATGACATGGTCTTTAAAGAAAAAAAAAATAAAATTTCCAGTGCAATTACACAAGGACTTGAAAAAAACCCCATGTCAGTAACCCAGCCAGTTCCTTTTCTCAAGGGCGGTGTGTAGGCAGTTTATGGTATTTCGGTAATTCTGACCTTTGTTTAACTACACGCCTGTGTGTCAGTAAAACGAGAAGTTTAAACAAGTAAAGCAATCTCTCTGTGCACAGCTAGTTAAAATTCATGGCTAGCAGGGAACAGATTGCCACAGGAAAGTCTTCAGCCTGTCCATCTTCTGGTACCATACCACCAACGGAGCTCCTTTTATTCAAGCTTCTCCCTGTGGATGACTGCAATTCTTTTGCAAATCTTCCTCTTCTCTCACAAATGTATATCCCATTGATGACTTTCTGTGGGTGGCTTGAAGCATCTGGGTAGCAATCCTTCACTTCATGTCCTGCACCTTTCCGTTAAACAATAGTGCACAGGCTGTGGGCAGTGCTGCCATGAAACCCAGAAGGAAGAATGGAGCTGGTTAACATGGATATTCATTACCGGAGCTCAATTAGGGGGTGATCGAAGGTGGAGTTGCTCAGGGCCTTGCTTTGTCAACCTCCGAAAAAAAAGGTTCCTGCAATTGTTACATCATGTTTCATTAGACAATTCAGTTTAGGCGATGCTAATTTCCTCCTGGATGTCAGGCCTATCACTACCAGCTGCCACTTTTATGGGAGGTTTTGCAGTAGATTCAGGCTGAGCTGGTTGAACTCGCGTATCCCAGGCTGTCATCATGACAGAAGGGGGAATGTCTCAGAAGAGCACACAAAATTCATTTACAGGAGTTTTACATTTAAATTAATTTAATGGATTTTAATAGAGAGGGCAACTTTTCCCCAGAGTTTTAAAAGCATTAGATAGCTGGGATAAAGCTCTTTATATTAAGAAACCTCTGTATTTCTAGGGTTTTATCTAAAAACCTATGTCTTTTACTAGAGATGTTTTTGCTTTAGGATAACCAGGAAATGTGAGAGAAGGAATAGCAGGAGGAACCTTTTCCTACCTTTTTCTAGATAGCATAATCATGCTAGAAGATTAAATTAGATTTACAGTTGCAATAAGTATTCTTTGGGGATTTTTTTGTGTGTGTTTTTTGTTTTTTTCCTTTATATATGAATATTTGAGAGTGTTTGATGATGGGCAAAGGAAGATATAGCATATTCTTCCCTTGTGTTTATGTTATTCAGTGTGTAACAATATTCCTAAATAATACATGCTAAATCATAGTTACTCAGTTATTTTGCTTAGACCTGTTGGACCAGACTGATTTTGTGTACCTTCCTCATTGCAGTAGCCAACTGTAGCACGTCATGCTCCTCGCTGCAAATTGTGAGTGCTGGAGGTATCACAACTTACAGATCTTGGTAAATTCTGGGCAAAATTTTCCTGCAGATCTAGACTAACACTCCAATTTTTTTGCATGTCAAAATTAAGTACTTCAATTCTGTAAATTATGTTGGTTTTGTTATAGAATAGAATCATGAAGGTTGGAAATGACCTTCAAGTTCATCAAGTCCAACCGTCTACAAAATGTTATCAGGACCACTAAATCATGTCCTGAAGTACCACATGTAGACATTTCTTAAACACCTCCAGGGATGGTGGTTCCACCACCTCCCGGGGTAGCCTGTTCCAATGCCTCACCAATCCCTCAGGAAAAAAAATTTTCCTAATATCCAACCTAAACCTCCCCTGGCACAGCTTAAGCCCATTTCCTCTTCTCCTATCCCTAGTCACCTGGGAGAAGAGACTGACACCCACCTCACTACAACATCCTTTTAGGTAGCTGTAGAGAGTGACAAGGTCTCCTCTCAGCCTCCATTTCTCTAATCTAAATCTCAGTGAGGGACCCCAGGTCCCTCACAAGCTCCTTATAAGACATTTTCTCCAGATCCTTCACCAGCTTTGTTTTCTTTCTCTGAACTCACTCCAGCACCTCAATATCCTTTTTATACTGTGGAGCCCAAAACTGAACATAATACTGAAGCTGTGGCCTCACCAGTGTTGAGTATGGGGGCACGATCACTTTTCTACTCCTCCTGGTCACCCTGTTTCTGTTACAGGCCAGGATGCTGTTGCTCTTCTTGGCCACCTGGGCACACTGCTGGCTTATGTTCAGCCACTTGTTGAGGTCCTTTTCTGCTGGGCAGCTTTCCAGCCACTCCTCCCCAGGCCTGTAGTGTTGCCTGGGGTTGTTGTGACTGAAGTGCAGGACCTGGCACTTGGCCTTGTTAAGCCTCTTCCCATTGACCTCAGCACATCAATCCAGGCTGTCCAGATCCTTCTGAAGACCTTTCCTACCCTTGAGCAGATCAACACTCCCACTCAATTTGGTGTCATCTCCAAACTTGCTGAGGGTGCACACAATCCCCTTGTCCAGATCATCAGTAAATACCGAACAAAGCTGACCCCAAAACTGAGCCCCGAGGGACACCCATTCAAGCCATGAGATGCCAACTTCTCCAGCAGAATGCTATGGGACACAGTGTCAAAGGCCTTAGTGAAGTCCAGGTAGACAACAGACACAGCCTTTCCCTCATCCACTAGACAGGTCACCTGGTCACAAAAGGAGATCAGGTTCGTTAAGCAGGACCTGCCTTTCCTGAACCCATGCTTGCTGGGCTTGTGAGCACACACAACTTGTGTTCAACCCAATGCTTGTTGTCATTATGTTCAGCTTTCTTAATTTTTGAAAATTTGGGGCAGGCATAGAAAGTCAAGCTTTTATTTGAGCCTGAAAGATGTTGAGCAGCTTATCAAAACATGGTCATGCAAATGGGTCCTCTGAGACCTCTTCTCCAGCAAAAAAAAAAGAGGAAAGGCAAAAGGCACCATCTCTCACTGTAACTTGGACTGTGTCATCACTTGCTGAAATTTCTTCCCGGTTTAATAACACTTGTGCACAAAGGTAATCTGCTTTATGCTGTTTTTCTTGTACAATAGATCTGTGACCTCAAATGACGTACTTGAGATACACCAAGTGGCAAAGCAGTGGTGGGGTGACATACTAGTCTATTATTACCTGCAGAACAGTAAATATGTTCAGCAGATGAGGCTGATTTACAGTTCGTATTGATGGGACATGAACTTGTGAGATAACATACAAACATGTCTGACCTGTTAAGCTGTAAGTGTTTTTCCTCAGAGTGTACTGAAGAACAATGACAGCTAATAGTCTATTTTTATAGAGCGAGGGCTACTAGCAGGTGCTGTAAGTCTCTCCAAAGAGCCTTGGTACAAAAATGATTAACTGACTGAGACAGGAGTTTGAGCACACACACAATTACTGTGTGTCTTGCCAGAGAAGATAGTGTATGTAATACTAGTTGGGGTGGGGGACTGCCTTAGTTTCGAGTATCAAGTATTTAGAGCAAATCCTTAAGCATCAGTCTACAGTGCAGGAAAATGCTTTTCTTGAGAAAGAATAATCACTTTGCAGTCATTCTCAGAATAGACAAACTTGCTAAATTGAGAAAATTGTTTGTCTTTAAAGAAAATGTGCATACACAAATGTTAAGCCATGCATTACTTACTGGGGATGAGGTTATTATTGAATAAAATATGTCATATTTAAGAACATGACAGAAATCCTGGCTCTTAAAAATACTTTCTGTAGAAATGTATTCTTCTTCACTACTTCACTACTGTCATTATTTTGTCAAAAAAAAACATGACAGACATTTCAATTGGAATAATAGTAAGCATCAATTTTCATCCAGAAGAGCACTTGTAAAAACTTACTGGCAGTATATTCAGAGTGCTAATTGATTAATAAAAATATTTTTCAAGGTGTTTCATTTATTTAGTAGCAGCTATAAATTACAGAAGAATGGATCCATCTCGGAAGAGAAAACAGAGGTTTATGTTTTAGTCCCTTATGGAAATCTTTCAGTAAATTGCTGCAGGATTTATATTTCATTGATTGGCATCTGTCTGTCCCAAAAACAAAGGGAAGAGAATTCCCTGTGTCACATCCCCTGAGGACTTGGGAATTTCTTTCTTTTATCTATTGTGGGTGTAAACACTACATTTCACCCTTATAAGCTGAAGCTTTTGCTCCTGAAATTGGAGATACTTTGCTCTTCTTGTCACATCCCAGCTCTCTGTGAAGAAAGGTCCTCTAAGGAGCTTCTGCTTATCTTGTTTTACTTTGAAACCTGTTCAAAGGAAAGAAGAAAGATCCCACTTAGCCTAGTTAGCCTGAGACTAGATCGTTTGGTTTGCTTATGGAAATGCTTCCCTTTAAAGATAAGAACTCTTAGAATGTATCAGATAATTTGAGTTAAACTTTTGGGTTGTATGTCTTACTGTCGGTCTAAGTACTTCCGTGGCTGTCTGCTCTAGCATGTGAGCACATCACAGTTACTCCCTTTTGTCGTTATAGCATCCCAGTGAGATAAGAAAATGTCTTTATTTTGTGCCTGGGGAACTGACTCAGAGGGTTGATGAAGAATCTCACCTGAAGTCAAATGGAATCTCTGTGGGAAGCTCGGTGGTTGATCCAGGGTACTAAAACTAGGTCTGGTGTCCCAGAGCAGGGCTGTCTTCAAAAAAACAGCCTTTCTCTTCCTTTTGTCACCTGCGCTAAGAACTAGTAAATGCTTTTTGTTGAGGATCATGTCCAAATCATGCACAGACCTCAATCAGCAGCAGTGCTTATTAGGTAGAGGTATGGAATTTTAAAATAATATTCACACCACATTCAGGAACATTTTTGTAACATATTGAGTGCTCTGCATTCTTTACTGATAGGGCTACGTATTAAGGACTTAGCCTTATGAATAATTTTTTGTGGCTTCTAAGGCAAAATAAGAGAATATATTCCTTTAATGTTCAGATTAAAAAAAAGTTAACATTTTTAATCGGATTTTTGAAGTGAAAATATGGAATGATTTACCATGATTCAGATGATTCACCTACCTAAAATTGCAATACTAGAATGATTTTATCACTGAATTTGCACTGTTTAATACAGCCATTCTGCAATCAAAGAGAAAACATCTCCTCCAGGGAACAGGAGAAGGATCCAGAGTGATGACCCTCACTGTTCTCAATAGACTGCAATAACATGATTCTGGACTAAATTTTCCTGTATGCTTACTAAAAGCTAGAGAGCTAGGATTTATTCTTCGATGGTGCAGATTTTCTCTTTTTTTTCCCTTCAGTTTAAATATAACTTGGATATGGGAATCCATGAATTCAGTTAAGAGAAGGTATCTGAAGCAAGTTCTTTGTTTCCCTGTGTCTGCTGCATTTACCAGTAACAATGAGAAAAGAAATAACAGGATATGAACTGAGCTAGATTATAGCAGAGCAACATCTGGTGCAAAAGCTCATCCTTGTTCAGTTGTCTGTGTGAGATGACAAGGGGAGGGAGCCGTTGCAGTCTGTACCCTCTCCTGAGCTGCAGCAGGGTAGTTTACCAATGTCTCCATATGCAGTGACTGTGTGGCTATTGATGATGCCTGGGCATATATGTGCATCATATGAATGCACTGTGTTCAACTGTATTTTGGGGTGGGGGGTTGTTTTTGTTTTTTTGGGGGGGGGTTGTTTGTTTGTTTGTTTGTTTGGGTTTTTTTGAGTATTTTTGGTGTGTGTGGTTGGGGTGGTTTGGGTGTTGGGTGGTGTTGTGTTGTTTTGTTTTTTGTTTGTGTGTTGTTTTGGTTGTTTTTTGTGGTGGGTGTGGGGGGGGTGGTGGTTTGTGTGTTTGGGTTTTTTTGTTTTATTGGACTGTTCTTTCACACCTAGAAAAAGAAATATCAAAGTGATAGATCATATTCTCCTACACTGCCTTTGGAGTCTTGCTTATTCAGGTAGTTAGATGAAAGTTATTTCAAATGTAAGTAGACTATAATAAACCATCTTCTCCTTTATTATTTTTTTTTTTAATGCCACAAGCACTTTGTTTCTTTGACCTAGTAGATGTTGCACTTTTTAACATCCAGCTTGTCACAACCATTAGCTCCTCAGCTGACAACAGCACTGTTAATATTTTGTCTAATGATAGATTGCTTTCCTAGGATATTTGTCTAATATTAGACACTGGACTGAGTAGCCAAGTGATCTTTTTTCTATTCTTGCCTGGCTTGGTAATTTTATTGATTTTAGGATTTCAGTGTCTAGTGTCTTACACCTCATGTCTAATGACTCCTGTGCAATTCCATAATCTTTCTGGGACAGTTTAGGTGACACAAGCTGAGTTTCCTAACATGGTTCTTAACATGGCTTTGTAAGCAATTGAGATACCCCACATGCAAAGCAGAGATGTTATGATGTTGAGCTTTAACTTTTGATACTGTTATATTTTCCTCCACAGTCTCACTTGGATCCTCCAAAAGCACCATTGGTTTCAGATAGTGCATAGTTGCACTACTATCTCACATAACACAGTGCTTTCCAGATAAATGAGCTTACCCACTGAAGACAGTGAATACCTGTAAGTGGTGATACATAAGATTTAGAAAAATCAAGTAGTCCAAGTAGAACAGCAAGACTCTGCAATGGTTCTGTGGCCCCTCAGGCCTCAGTTCTGAATTCTAGCATTTTTTCAGGTTACATGTACAAGAGTGATTATTTACTGAATTAACTCTGCTCTGACTGTCTGATTTTTGGCAGTGTGGAGGAATTTACAGTGATGTTAGTGAATGCAGAAGATTCTCATAATCTATAAATATGGAACATTTTTGTTAGTCTTCAAGTTTTTTAAAACTACAGTTACTGATTTTTTCCCCCACCACTCTTACTATCAAAATCAATACTATGTTTTCTATGTTGCCATTGTAAGTTAGACCTGAAAATACAGTTCAAATACCCAGTTGTACACTGGTTAAGAATCTGATTCAGTAAATAAAGTAGAAAGAATATTGTGGAGGTAATATTCAGAATTATATAACTCCTCAAATATGTTTCCAAGTTGATTTGTTTATCCTCTTTTGTGGCTGCAAACTGCATATAGATTCAAAATTTTGGGAATTTGGAAGGTAAGAGTTAGAAGGAAGGCTTACTTAGTGCAAAAGCAAAATAACATGAGAATTCCTGCTGCACAGCCATTAGGTACCAGAACTTGTTGTGCAATAGTGATTTATTGTGGGAAAGAATTAGAAAGATTGTGTGTATAAATCAGTGTTAGCTGAGTTGTGGCTCTACTTCAAAGCCTTCACACTTCCTTCCCTTTACTTTTTACACTATTCTACAACTTCTTTTCCCAGTGAAAACAGCCTTTCTCCATCATCTATTCATTGCTCAAGGTCTGCCTTTTTGGGTACTTTAGACACCCCTGATTATAGCAGGGTTTTTTACTTTTTGCTTTAGATTCTGTGTTATTAACAATGTCCCACTTAGGAACATTATAGATTCTCTGCTGCACTAGACTGAGACGTGCTGAACTGATTTTAGAGAGACAAGTTTCAGAGACTTCCTTGCTGTGAAACAACCAAAGGTCATATGGTGCAGTAGCCATTAAACCTGCCTCCCCTCAACAAAATAAAATATCTTAAAGATGAGGCAAAAGAAATAGCATGTCTTCATGTAGTGCCCAGCTGTCTTTGCCTTTGCAGATGGACTTGGCAGAATGCCTGAGCAATAATTACTAAAAAGATTCTTCTAACTTTTCTTAAGTTAAATGAACCAAATACTGCAAGAAAATTGTTCACTTGTTATAGAACAGCATTAGAATATTAAAGTGGCTAATATCACAATAAACAAATACAGACTTTTTTTTTTTCTTCCTTTTTCTTTACCTCTTATTAGACTTCAGTGACTTCAAGGTTAGCCTAGGGGTAGATTTCTTGATGGGAGAAGGAAGTGAGTTTGAGAAAGACTGAAGGCCCTCAGGAGATGGGAGAGCATTTTCTGTCTTTTACCAGTGATTTTTAGCAAAGGACAAACTAATGAATGTGTAAGCATGCAACCATGACAACAGTGCAGGAAGAAAAAGCCTCATTACCCACAAAATTGCTGAAATTACTGTTCTCATAGGTTTCCACTGAAGAGATGATGTTTACCCTAGACTGAGTTTCTGCTATATGTCCAGACTGTGGACTTTTTATAACTTTTGTTTAGTTTTCATCTCCGTAATAAATACTTATTGACTATGCCTGTCTTGAAACTCAGAGATGTGATTGCAAGTCACAGAAACCTATTCGTGAAAACTTGAGTTATGTAGTTGCTCAGCCTGGGTTTTGGTAGCATCTGAAAAACTCACTCAGGATGCTGTGCCAACCTGGGAACCATGCTAATGTTGGTCCACCTTTAATACTCATCAACTTAGCTTATTTAGAACTGTTTCCTGTAAGTCTGTGTGAATTGCAACATTGTCTTTGATCTGCAATGTAGGTATGCATTTTGCCACAAGTTCTGCTTGTTCATGTGCCACTTCCTCTTGGTATGTGTATGGAACCCAATATTGAATGTAGACTCCTAAGTTTTGGGAGCAGTCCATGACTTAAGGGCCAAAAGCCCTTACATGCAGAAGGAACAGTAACTTTTTACTTGCTTTTGCAAGGTAGAGGGGCAGATATGAGTAGGTGATCTTTTATCTGTGCACTTTTACGTTTACTCAAATCTTTTGCAGAGCAGCTGCAATTTTAGCCTGCTAGAGAGGAATGCATGGCATGGTCTTTGTAATGACCTTAATTTTGTAGATCATGTTTTGTTCCTTTGCAATCACAGAATAGATAGAGTTCATCATAGACTAGATTGAGTTCAGTGATATGGCTCCTAACCAGGGACAGATTCATAGCAGTATTGAAGGGATTCTGGACCACAGAAGTGAAATTATTTGCTCAAAACTGAACAGCCAGGAAGGAGCTATGGATGGAAACAGAATAGACAAGGCTGTTTTGGAACTTTGTTTGCCCTTTAGAACTTGTAGGAAATTCTATGAGAAGACACTGCAGAGAAAATTTTTTTTTCTTACCCAATTGTGTTTCCTTTTTGTTTTCACCCTGTCTCCATATTCTCACTCAGCTACACTGATGCTAAGAGACTTTGGTATACCTTGATCCCATTCTTGTCTAGTAATCCTCAGGCTGCCTGTATGCTACATCTGGGAGCCAAATAACGTCACCTTCCAGTTCACAATTTAAAATGTTAAATAAAACTCAGTGTAAGAGTGATCCCTGTAGTAAACCACTGGCCAGGTCTGTATAGGATAACACTTTGTCATTTATCATTAGGCTTTGATTACTGAGCTTGTTTCTACTATAAAAATCCAATAGTCCAAGTACTAGCTGTCAGTAATGAGAGTTAAGACATTTAGTTCATTGCTGGTCAGCTCAGTACCTTCATGTCCTTCCTGTAAATGGTTGCCAAAATGAAAGGTTATGAGTTGCACAGTAATAAGGTCATAAGACAGAGGACATCAATACAAGGAGGAGGATAACAATAGCAAGGACAGCTGGGAGAGCTGAAATAGTAAAAGTTTGCCTGAGAGAATAACATCAGTGGCAATGACATCAAGAGGAAATAGGAACAGTTATGAAAAGAGAAAAGCCGATCATTAGAAGAAAAAAGAAGTGCTGGGCATAGAAAGAATCCAGGATTGTGTTCAATTAAACCTGTATTACACTTCTAGTTGAGACACCTATTCAGAGGTTAAAAAGAAACAAAATTGTTTGGATAACTGTATTTAACAGCTGACATTTTATTTCAGTTAAAATAAAAAACAAGAAGAATGCAGAAAATCTCTTGTATAACTTGTTTACTTTATAGGTTCTGAATTACAGAGATTGGATAGATCTCAAATGGAAGAGTACAACTGTATGTTACCACAGGCCTGAGCCCCAGCTCAGGATGTGATTGCTTAATATAGATAATCTAATATTGTGAACTGCATTAAAAATATCTTGGGATAGTCATTTAAGGAGCAGTTTGTGTAATGACATTTGTCACTGTATTCTGCAATATTAAAGAAGAGGCATATTTTGAATTATTAAGCTATAGTTCTCTCTTGAGATGTAAATCATCTGAAGTTTCAGTTCAAATAAATCTTCTTCAAAACCTCTAAGAGCTCTTCTTTTCCTCCCCTACTCCTCCCAATTCAATTGCATTCTTGATTACCCTCCAAAATCTATTCATTTATGCTGATTGTTAAATATCCTCTCCCCATTTCCACTAACTACATCATTAACAGCATTACTGCAGCAGGACCATTTATCCTGTCCTTTACTGTGCTCTCATATTACCATCCCTCCTCTGCTCTGACCACTGACCTTCACCTTCTCCATTGACTTTTCTATCTTTTCTACTGTTAAAGGTTCATTCCCTGTTTATTTCTGCCTGATCTGATTTTGACTGGCTTTTACTAAACCTCTGCTAGGTGTCAGGTAATGAATAGTGAAACCTGAAGATTCTTTGTTAGTAAGTCTTCAACTTTTCTTGAGTTCCTCTAAAGTGTGTTTTGCAGTGGTGATATGACTTGGAAACAGTGAGAGAGGTTGTGTTTTGTTGTTTGCCTTTATTTATTTAATTATTTATTTATAATTTTTTACACACTTTTGATAGAATTTGTAATAAAAACGTTAAGGGGGGAAAGTCACAGGAAAATATGACGAATTTTCTAAAGAAAAGATGTGAAAGCAGAAGAACTTTCATTTAATTAAATGCATTTCTATTATTTTGTCTTTTTTATTTCACTGCCTTTTTTTTTTTCCATGCCCTCTGAGTTTTCCCACATATTTTTCTTTCCTGACATAGAAAATATGAATGATGTATCACCATTTGGTAGGTTACAAGGCTGGGAATCCAGATCTTATCAGATTGCAAGTGCATTGAGCTACTCCCAGAATTGAACAACAGAGTTTTTCTACCTTGCAGTTCTAGCAAAAGGGTTTGGGGAGATCTCTGTGGGATGTGGTGATTAGCTTTCTGTTCCAAATAACTGTCAGAAGATTTAAGCATTCTTGAAAATTTAAGGATGGTTTTGTTTAGGAACAAAAATGTGGAACAGATGTTTGGGGTTTTCTGCTTCCTTTTCTGTTTCCAGACGTAAAATGGAAGCAACGGAAATTTTCATATGCACAAAGCAGCACAGAATCAGCCCAAACCCCTAAACCAGCAGGTTGTGCAACAAACTGGAATGATCAAGCAGGGTGCTGCTTCCCCCTACCTCTCAGGGTTGGAGTGAGGAACTGGATGGTGCAGGAAAGGATGGGAAGCAGTTGTGCCCACTTCATAATAAGAATGGTAAATAAAGAGCTTTCTCAACCCTTTCACCTGAATAGGAAATAGCAACAGTTTTGCTTTGTATTTTTAGGCTCTTACCAGTGCATGAGAGTCCCTTTACTCCCCAGTTCTGCTTAAATCAAGAAGGCAGGCAAAGGTCAGCAATTTTATGAACTGTATCATGCTAAGAGGGAAGGCCTCTTAGCTGGAAAAAAAGAAGCTCGAGACTGAACAGGTGAAAATAATCAAGATTTAAATCCTCTCTTAATGTGGTAAATTCTGTGGGTCAAGCTAGCGCAGCAC
The DNA here is from genome assembly GCA_027560015.1 of Chloroceryle amazona. Classification (NCBI taxonomy): domain Eukaryota; kingdom Metazoa; phylum Chordata; class Aves; order Coraciiformes; family Cerylidae; genus Chloroceryle; species Chloroceryle amazona. The sequence continues at coordinate 18,970 of JANHFX010017408.1, read as the reverse complement.
TGAAATGGGCAGGCGTGGAAGCTCACATTTCCCTGGGGTGTGACTAATGCAACTTTAAAACAACAGACATAATCCCAAAGTATTAAAGCACTCATAAAAGAACACTCCTCTAAGTATATGAATATTGTGTGACGTGTGTGTCTGCTTTATGGGATGTTGTTTCTTAGTCAGACAGCCTCAGCATGGACTATCCTGCTGCTAATGCGTCCCTCTTTTTTGTTTTTTCCTCTGTTTCACAGTAGAAGTTTACTGACATTGGTGAATTATCCCTTAGAATTCCTAGATCTATGGGACAATATTTTATTTAGCTGTTTTTTTTTCCCTGGCAATAATGGAAAACACTATCTGAGTGCTCCTTATTTAGGGCTAAGTGCTTACACTTCAGCAATGTACTGCACAAAAAAAAAGTTTGTGACAGGAATTTATGGTATTTTTCTGTCTCTAGATAGGTAGACACTATTTAATTGCCATGATATTTTGCAATATCTTGTAATTACTAGCCAGATTTGCTTCTGACCCATGCACTAATGTTCCAGGTTTTCCTTTCGGGTACACTGGTGTCTTTGAATTAAAGAGAGTTGACAGTGTGTCCATTAAATGAAAACATCAGTCCTTTATGTTTGAACTAAAAGAGAGAGCACAGGTTGGTGGGAATTTTGTGTATCAAGAAAAAAAAATAAATAAAAAAGCAACAAAGCTTGGCCTTGCCATATAAAATTCCACTTCAAAAAAGAAAACTAAGAAGGTGAGTAGTTTGTTACAATCAAGCGGAAAGTCAATAGAGACTCTTGAACTTTTCCTGTTTTTGTTGTGTCTAATGTCCAGCAATTGGTTGAGACTAGTAGCCAGTTTCTCAGGGTTACACTAATACTTCAAAGTATTTGATCAAACCAAAAATGGTTTTTCCTTTTGAAAATGTTGATGGCATGTTTGATTTAACCCTTTTATTCCTCAGAAACAACTTCTGCAGTTAAGGAATATCTTTACTTTGCGCTTGTTTAATTTATTAAAGTTTCATCTCATCCATTAGCATAGTGAAACCTTTTCATTGCTAAGGTTTGATAGAAAAAGGATTCTGAGATGCTTAAGTGCAAATAAATATCTGTAGCATAAAAACTTTTACATCTATTTAAGAACAAGGTTTTGAGAGGAACATTTACAAGATGTTTAAAAAAAAGGCAGAATTCTTCTGTCTTGGTCAATAAAGTTCAGTGGAACTACTGGAGCTGGTGATTATTCTTACATAATGTATGAAAAATTATTTACTATACTACTCCTAGCATGATGTCTTCTCTGGGGAAGACTCCAGGGTTTTTAGCCCTGCCTCCAGACTTCCCTATTCATACTCTAACTCATAACTGCCTTAATATGTGAATATGAGACTCCAATTCTCATCAAGACTTTAAGTTCTGTCTTCAGAGAGATTTTAGTAGCTGAAATGTGGACTGTGATAGAAATTATTCTGAAAAAGCCTTGTAAAGTTGAATACTGCAGCACTAAATCAGTCTAGTTCTTATCATTTACACAATTCCAAAAGCACAGGGAGAAAGAAAACCACCTGATCATCTTAGCAGATAATTTTTCTGCCATGAAGTTTTCCAACATTTTGTCTCATCAATAGCTTACCTCCATTCCAGAAAGTTTCATGTTAAACTAGTTGTCTTCCTGCACCACTCAAATGGGATTGCTCCACACTCATGCACTTGGCCCTGCACTCCCCAGCTCCTCATCCCCTCCTCTACACCCTCCTTTCTTTAATGAAGAGCATTAGACACAAGCCTAGGTGAAAACCAGTGCAGCTGAAAGAAAGAAGAGGAGGTTACTTTAACCTGGGATTTACTGGATGTCAGAATACAGATGGTGTTACCACAAGGAAGAAAACAGTGTGGGAGTGAGAAGTAGTGATTGTGGTGATGGGAAGTGTGGACTACTTAATTCTGTGGAAATGCTGGCTGAAAATAATTGTTGACTTACCATGTAGCTTTATTCTGGGTTGAGTATTGGCTGTCCTCCAACAGTCACTGCAAATCCAATATAATAAAACTCTGCATTAACCTATACTAACTAGTTTAACAGAAGTGTGTTCATATATCCCCTCCTGATCTAGGCAAACTTAAACAGTATGTGACCTGGCTACACAGGGGGCTGGTACAGGTGGTTTTGCAGCCTCAGAGGGTTTTTTTGTATCCAGTGTGCTCCGAGATCAGGAGCTATAACCATTCATCTGGCAATGACCTGTGTCCCACCCCATGCACTGAATATTAAATGAGCTAAGCAATCCAGCCTGCAGACTCGTCTAGGCATCTCATGCTATTGCTCTAGAGCACCATCGATTCAGATATGTTAATGACACCTAGAACACAAATCAATACAAAACATAGGTATTCAAATTTGGTTTGCTTATGTAAACATTGGCCAGAAAATAATTTCTCAGAAAGATCATTTGGATTTTATTCCTAAAGCATGATAGCAAAACATGTTCATACTGAAACAGTATAAAACTGTATTAATTTCAAATGCTAACTCCATTTTATTAAAATATCTTGTCAAGTTAGTTATTTGAGGAAGTTATAGAGTAAAGGGGGAATATGAAACTGAAATATGAACATTCTTACAATAATAGAACTGACAGGATGATTAGTTTATGAAAGCAAGCAGTCTTCCTGACCTTTCTAGACACTATTCACTCTGCTTAGAATTTCTTTCTACTTGTTGTACTATTACACGGTTCTGCAATGCTGGAGCCTAGATTTTCTGAACAACAAGCATTTTAGACCCTCATAGCTTATGAAGTGGACATAAATATAGGTTGTGTGGCAAATAGCTTTAGGGTATTTAAATCACATTTGCTGCTTGGATTTAAATACATTCTAGTGATCTAGCACTCTGATGACCTCTGGATAGAAAATACTTCTGTCTGAATGCACCTTATACCCAGTATTGTGAACAAGCACTTTGCTGTTTCTTGCAATTTTGTGTTTACCAGATTGCTCTACTTTGATTTCTTCCTATTTTTCATCCTGACATGCACATGCAATAATGGTTGTTAATATCCTCTCCAGAATCTGAATCCTGGTTACATTGCTCTTCAGGTAATAGCTAGGGGTAGGCAGGCATGGGACCATAAAAATACAATCTTTAATCTTAAGGACTTCCTGTTCAGGAAGGACTAAGTGCAGACTAAATGGCACCAAGCAAACAATGTGACCTGCACTGACTTTAAATGTGAATAAACAAGTCTGATTAAGAGTTACTCACTGCTAGATATTCTCAGCAATTCTGAAAGAAAAATAGTAGCTCTGCCGATACTGAAATTTCTGTTGTTCCCACTAGAATCAAATAAGCCTTATTCACTGGAGAATTGGAGTGTTGGATTTCCTTTTCTTGGTTAAAAAAAACAGAATAATACCTTTTCACTCCCTAATGCTTGCACCTTATGATCTCTTGCTCCCTTTCACAGCTACAGACACGCAACTAGCAGCATGTTGCATTCTGGCTCTATCATTACATTCAGTCACAGAACCAGAGTACTGCAGTAGCCACCTTGGGAAGCTCCTCCTCTATGGGTCATATCTGAATAATTGGATCTTTAGGCTTAAAGCCAAATGTTTTTGAATTTCTGAACTTTATCACATATAATGCTAGGTGTTTTGTTTGGAAATTGGCTGAAATCAAGTTAGCTTTGGTTCCTGATTATGCTGTTGAGATGATGAGCACCAGACTTTATGCCAAGGGAAAGCTGATCTGGGTAGCATGAAGAGAAATCTTTACTTTCTTAATTAACATTTTACAGGCTACCTTCATTTTTAGTATTAAAAATACAAAATCCATCTCTAGAATAATAGGAGTTGTAATGCTTTTTTTGTATCTAGGTTTGCAGAGAAGGAAGTATAAAATTGGGCAAATCTTTATCACAAAACAGTGTTCATGCCTTCCTTACCCACAGTTAAGGATAGGTAGAATGGTGGGAAAAAAAAATCTGCCCCATAATTTAATCTTGTAGAAATGAGAGGTTTTTTCAGTCAACTGCTGGTTTACCCATTGGCTGAGACATTAGTTTGCTCAGTATTAAGTTAAAACATTCAAGTACACTTTTGTTACTCTCATTGTCTGTGATGCAGGATTTCATATTTGACACAGAATAAAATTTGTCATCCCTCTTCAGCTCGAGTCTCTCCTGACAATGTGACATATCAGGGAAATATGGTGTAACTATATTTTTTCATACAGATTATTCAAAGCCCCTCTCCCTCATCCCCCTTTTAACTGTAAGTTACAGGGTTTGTCAGTTCAAAGCTTGAACCACAGAATTTCTGAAATTCCTTTGTGCAAGTGTTATGCCAGTGTTAGCTCTCTAGCTATCTGGCCATCTCTTAGGCTATAAAATAACTAACCAGGATGAACAATTTTGGTACTTACTTTCCTGGCTGTAATGGATTTTGTTCAAAAATAAAATCAACTAGTTTTCAACAGAGGTTAAAACAACCCAATAACCCACCTGAGAAAGTAAAAAGTAAACACCTCAGAACTAAAGTTAGATAGAAGATATTGAGGCTGCTGGAGTATATGGCAATTTGCAGGCATATCACAGGTATGGTTATCATCATTCAGGGCTGCATGCACACTTTTGAAAGTAAGACTGAATTCACAGTTGCTTTGAACTCCTTTCGCTTTTATGATGTTAAATCAAACCTAGTTGTCCATATAAATATTTTCCCAAATCTTACTGCTCTCAGCCACTCCATTATAAAGAATTGAGCTCTATATTTTGTAGAAATTTAGTTTTCTTTATTTTTTTAAAAGTAATTTGAATGTCATAAACCTGAATACTCTCACCTAAATACACAGTCCACATGTACTCTGATATTAGTGGAAATAGATATAGTTTCATGGACTTATGTGGACTCTGTGATTTTATATTTCATGGGTTTTAAAAATTCTCAGGTTTACTAGATGCTTTCAAATATGATTAATTTCACAGTGAAGTGGAAGGATGTTACTAGAGAAAAGGAGGAGAAGTGCTTAACCGAGCTTTCAAAGTTAGGCTCCCACCACTATTATTTTTTTCTGAGTGTTTAATGTTAGACAAAACCAGTTTCTTACTGAAATAGATTGTCCTTGTTCAAGTGTCCCCTGATACACTGAAAACAGCTTCCTCCAATTTGAGAAAGTCGACTACACTTAGGGGTAGACCTGCTGGAAAGCAACTCCATGGAGAAGGACCTTGGTGTCCTGGTGGACAGTAAGTTATCCATGAGTCAGCAATGTGCCCTTTTGTCAAAGAAGGTCAATGGTCTCCTGGGGTGCATAAAGAAAAGTGTGGCGTGTAAGCTGAGGGAGGTTCTTCTCCCCCTCTACTCTGCCCTAGTGGGGTCACATTTGGAGTATTGTGTTCAGTTCTGGGCTCCCCAGCTCAAGAGAGACAAGGAACTACTAGAGAGGGTCCTGCAGAGAGCTAGGAAGATGATGACGGTACTGGAGCATCTCTTTTATGAGGAAAGGCTGAGAGACTTGGGACTGTTTTACCTGGATAAGACTGAGAGAGGATCTTAAAAATGCTTATAAATACTTAAAGGGCAAGTGTCAAGAGGATGGGGCCAAACTCTTTTTAGTGGTGCCCAGCAACAGGACAAGGGACAACGCACACAGACTGGAACACAGAAGATTCCACTGACATAAGGGAATGACAGAGCACTGGAAGAGGCTTTCCAGAAAGGTTGTGGAGTCTCCTTCTACGGAGATGTTCAAAATCTGCCTGGATGCAGTCCTGGGCAGCCTGCTCTAGGTGACCCTGCTTTAGCAGGGGGGGTGGACTAAATGATCTCCAGAGGTCCCTTCAACCCCTACCATTCTGCTTTTCTGTAGTGCCACTGATTTGGGAGCAGGTATTCACAGAGCAGAAAAGATTTGTTCAAACTTAACAAGATGCATGGTAGTTTTAAGACTCTCAGGTGAACTCAGTGGATGAGTTTTATTTCATGTAACCAGAAGAAATCTCTTCCATGCAAACCACTGTCCTGATACTTTAGAGAAACAGGAAGCAATTTTCACAGCTCATTCACGCAACCAATGAAATGTGAAATAGGTTCCATGGTTAGGTGAGAATCCTGGATGTTCCTCCTATCTCAGGGTAAGGCAATCTTATTCCCAGGGCATTAGGGTAAGGAGATAAACACATAGCAAAAAGTATTTATTTAGACCAGTGTTACTGTCTGAATAACCGACAGAAAATGAAGGGCTAGCCAATGATCTATTTTCTTATTTAGATCCAAGAAGTATTGCTGAACCTCTCTGTATTGCTGAATACAAAAAAAAAAAGAATGGTTTTGTTTCATTCACACTCCAAACAAGTTGTTTGATGTAAAATCCGTAGCTATGGATGTAGCATAGCAGATTATAACAGCTATCACCTCTGTATAGGAGAGGTTGTCAGAAAACTATAAATCTTTATGCAGAAGTAGATTGTTGTTAGTGCTACTACAAAATATAAATAAGGTGCTAAGGTGGAAAGATACATCTCCCAACCTATCTGAATTTCATTGACTTAAATGAGGTGATCTGAACCATGCAAATGCATAGAACTATCACAAGATGAAAGGTAATTAAATTTTTTAAATTGTTCCCCCCCCCAATCCTTCTAGTCAATTTGATTGACACTTAATAGTTAAGCCAGCCCATTGTTTTCTTAAGAGTGAAATTCCCAGAGAAAAAAAAATACAACACAATAGTCTGTGCTGGAGTCTTGTGGCAAGTGCTGTGAGCACGGAGAAGCTCTGATCAGTCTATTGAAAAAGTAGCTGTTTCTGCATTCACTTCTGACCTGGTAGTGCACTACAATATAGCTGTGTTCAAAACCCTTTCACTCTTTACTCAGTGGTACTTGCCATTCAGTGGGACAGAAGCAACATCTTCACATTGGTTTTAAACTACTTCGAGAAGCAGATGCAGCAATTACCTTTAAAAGCAATAGCTAGATGGATGGACCTTGAATAGTGACCTGTTTTTATTATTGCTGTCTGTCCAGGAAGCACTTTTATTACTAGCAATCAGTGTTAGATCTTCAATAGCAGTTGATCATTTTTGCTTCAAGCTTTTGTGTGTCTTTCTGGCCATGTGTAGGGAATGCAAAGAATAACAAATTTTACAGCCAGATTAACAGTTCTTGTCTTGCCTTTTAATCTTACATTATAGTCCATTGTGTGCATACTGCAAAATGAGGAAGCAATGTGATTAAACCATAAATGATAGCCAAACTGAAGGAATGCCTCAATCAAATGCTACATCTCTAGACTCCAAATTATTAACATGGTAATTATAGAAGGTCTATAGAATTGCTGACACAGATGGCTTGGGAAATAATGTATACTTATCAATGTATAAAATGTTCCCAAAGAGTTACACTAAGGGTGGTGCAGACTTTTTCACTTGTCAAATTAGTAATATACAATTGGTAGAGCTCAAAATGATAGGGTCAGAAAAGTAGGACAGGTGTTAATAAGTGTACAACCTCTTACCTTTAGCAATGTAACTATTATGGGCTTTTGGGTTGTCAAGTTGAAGATACAGCATACTCATCTTAAGTGATGATTTCTTTGGAAAGACTTCATGGATTAAAATATTACCATGCTCAAGACCCATAGCTTCTCAGATTCAAACATTTTGATTGTCTGTTAATTTTGCAAGTACTGTAAGCAACTAAGGACTGAAAGATTGAGGACTATTGACATTGAACATAGAATAAATTTTGTGGTAATTGAGGTACATATAATTTCATTAAGTGAGATTTCTTAGATACATCAAAGGCTGGATGTGCTGTACTAAAATTATCTCTGTCAATGGTAAATGCTCATAGATAACAACTATGATTTGGGGGGGGCGGGTAATAGAAATGTTGAGGAGTGTTTTATGTGATTTTCATGTAAAATGTAGTTGTTTTGTCTTGGGGTATTATACAAGCTTTATCAGCTGAAATAATTTGAGTGGTGTATTGTTAATCAAAGCCCAAATCCATTTTTTTTTATTCTTCTGAAATCCCATGAACAAAATTAAACCAAAACAAAACATATCCAAACTAAACCATTTTCTGATTCTGTTCAGTGACTGTTCTCAGAACCAGCAACTCATAAAATATCTTCTTGAAAGAACTGAACATCAGCCCAGTTTTATTGCTTTCCTCATTTACTTTCAGCTGCAATCTAAAAAAAAAAGTGACATATGCTGTAGTGGTGATGAATAAGAACAAGTAGATGTTAATACTGTCCTACTTATGAGTGTTGAAACAATAATGTGAATAGTTACTGTGGAAACACATTACATTGCAGATGCTCAAACTAACAATAAGCATAGTGCTATCTTAAGTTACCTGTGACTGTGGGAATGGTGTATCTATAAAGAGAAAAACATCTTTTGCTTTCAGGAAATAGAAGTTTGGGGAATGAAGTGAGAGAATAATTTTCTGAGGAACAGATGGGATCACCAACTTACATACTACAGCTTTATATACACTACTCAAACTGCAGATAACTTTACTCCTTCAGAAGTGCTTCTGCTTAAACTGAAATCTTCAGGTCACCCCAGTCTGGTGAAACATCAGCATAACAAGTTAATGGGAGCAAGCTGTGAAGATTCAGAGACTGCAAAGCTCTTGGAGGCAAAACAAACTTGTGCAGTATACTTCTCCATGTAGAGGTGTAACACACACTGGTGGCTGAGTGATAGTATCTTTTCAAATAACCCACAGTTTCCAGATGTTAAAATACAGTAGTTGATTTTTTAGTGTAGGGAAAGACCCATAATTTGATAGTGGTCCACATATTAAATGTATTTAAGGAAACAGAACCAGAGACACAAGTCTGTGCTCTCCCCCAGTGTTGTCCAGATCCCAGACAAGCCATAAGATTGTAGAGTAATGACTGCTTTCCCTGACATCTTGGAATTACATGTGTCAAAGAGATATTGAGTCCAGGCTGATGCTAAGCGGTAAGTTTTTCCATTTATATGTTTTTATGTGTAACTTTATTTTGTAGTGAAAACTGGGCTTGGGCTCTTAGTATAAATAACTACCTGTGAAAGAGGAGAGGAGGTTGGAAGTAAGACTTGTATTATTGTTTTCCTGTAATAAGATAAAGAAGAAAGTACTGATAAAACCATAATTATTAGTGGTTTGAAAATCAGTGTTTTTAGCTGGTACATACAGTTGAGGACCCATTGTTTTTAATGAAGTTGTGTTTGTTTAACTAGCTAGAGATCTGGTCTGTGTTTTTTTGTATTGCTGTAATGTCTGTTGGCTCAAGCAAGTGCCAGTTGTGTGAGAACAGCTCAAAACAATTGGTTATATAATGTCCCTGCCTTCAAAATCTGTATATCTTGATAAGTAAGAAAAATTCAAAAAATACAAAAACCAGTCATCTGGATTTTGCACTCACTAGAATACAGGCTGTGGCTTTGCTAAGAAACTGAAATTCCCATCATAAAAAGATAATTTGGGAAACTAATAAATGAGATTTTTTATTTTTTTTCTTGGAGGTTGCTCTCAATGGCATATTAATTTCTCTGTAACATGCAGCTACACTTTGTTCCTCTCAGAAAAAGCATTGGCAAGCCAACCCTTTCCTCTCCTGAGCAGTTTGACTGACAGGGTGCTGCTGAGGAGGCAAAATGATTTTCAAAGCCTGACATAAGAAAAACCATTTCTTGTGCTCTCACTGGACTTTTGTTGCTTCAGGTGTTACAGAAAAACAAATCAACTCCACTGCTCTGGTTCTTAATAATTGTATTATTAAGATCTCCAAGCATAGCTGATACTGCTCTTCTGAACACACTGTGGAACTCCATTCATTTATTGATGCACTCTCCGTGAAGGGATTATGTTTCACTTTGTTTGAAGGACCTGAGAGCTCTTATTATTTTGTTTGCAGAAACACTGTGGTGCACATGAAAGAGACACTGAGGAAAAAAAACTTTTTTTTTTTTTTTTTTTTTTTTGGTGAGGGGAGAATAGCTGGCAGTTGATTGCCTCTTCTTTTTTTTTTTTTTTTTCCTTTTCCATTTGAAAGCTTCTTGGATGATTGATTTCTGATTTAGATTACCACATCCTTCCTGTTGTTTCCTGTTATGTTTACTGAAATTTTCTGGATGCCTTGTTCAGCTGACATTCAGTATATTGATAAGGTTAAAGATAATCACTGAGTTGCTTTAGCAGCCAGGTAGATCTCTGAATGTAGCTTATTTTGATAGTCTTTCCTCCCTGCCATCCAGTAAAGACAAAGATTTATTCAGGATTATAAAAAAGAAAAACACACACACACAAAAAACAAAAACTAAAACAAAAACAAAACAAAAAACACAACCCAAAAACAAACAAACAAACAAAAAAAAACAAAACACAAACCAAAACACAAGAAAAAAAAGCTTCTCTCTCTTTTAGTTTTCCTTTCCCTGTAACTGTCAGAAGTCCTTGTACAACAGTACTTGGTGGGAAGACCATGTGTCTTTATGAGGCACCCCATGCATGGGGCAGAAAACCCTTAAGCCAGCCATGCCATTTGTCTCCGCAAGCAAATTTGCAGCTCCTGGGGAGCAGCAGGGATGGACAACTGTGCCCAGGCCAATCAGCTCTGTGGAGGCTGCTCAGGTACGCAGCCTTCTCAGTATCCCAATCCTGGGTGAAGCCTGTGGGAAAGGGGTGAGGAAAGGCTTACAGGGGGGTTATGAGATCTTAGAGACTACAGTAATTCTCCAGATTGGGCCCACTGTGCTTTCAGCAATCCTGGTTGAGTTACTAAGCCTGAAAAATAGTATTTTCCATATCTCTATATGCAGGTACTATGGGTTTTTTTCACCCCATTTTGAAAGTAATTTTGAAGGGAATATTTATGCCCTAGTCCTTTTCTCTGCACTTAAGACTTGAAAAATCCAGATTAGGGCTCCATTTATTTGGGATTGTTGGAATACCATTATAATAACGAGAATGTTTTTTCACATCAGTCCTGCTGAAGTACAGTAGTTAGACTTATCTTTATCTAGTTGAAATTATAATTGCTCTTGTGCTTTCACTTATTCTGCTTTCTTTCTCAGTATGAGTCAGCCCTGGAGAAACAGTTAATGACAGCTGAGCAGGAATTAATGTAACTGGAGAATGGCATGTGCAGCACAAGAAGTTATAACCTTTGCACTGTTCCACCTCCATGTCTGGCATCCAGGGGGATTTACATTTTTACTGCATGCCAGCGAAAGCTACAGGCTGCTGACAACTTGGGAAGCCCAGGGTGCTCCTACATCCTGGTCATATGTCCCTGTCAAATGCATGCACGATCTACATCCAAATGAGGATAACTCTGTGCATAATTCCACGCTTACTTTGTTTACAGTGTTGTTACCTCTGCATGCAAGGCAAGCTGCAAGCGTGTTACAGATTTGCATAGTAAAGCAGTTCCTTATAGTTTGAAAAGTAAAGGAGTTATTGATTTTATCTGTTATACTAGATCCCCTGAAAAAGTGAGACATGTAAAATTTGCACTTTCTGCTACATACGTCTGTTGACAAATAAAACCAGAAAGAAATATATTTTCTTTTCCAAAGATTTTGCAATAATTTGACATAACTTCTAAGACATCACTGAAAAATAAAAACACCTTTGTTTTTTGTGTATACCCCTTTATTAATAGTGCAGAATATAAACCATTAAACTATTACTCAGCATACTAATACACTGGGCCTGATTTTTCATTTATTTACTATAACTTTTTATGGACATAGTTTCATAGGTTTTGGTAGCTTCCTTCTGGAAGTAATGTAGTATAGGGTCATGACTTTTACTGTAAAGAGTATACTTGCATTTAAAGGAGGTCTTTACAGACAACTATCAAGCAAAAGGTTATAGAGAAAAAATACAGTGACTGTTGCTTAAGCCATAATAGGAGCACAGCAAAGTAGAAGAGGAAAGATATTTTTAGGCTCTGAACTGCTGGCTTTCTTCCTGTGTCATGATTCCTGCTGATCAGACCTGATGTTTTAGACTGTGAAAAAGAGTTTTGCTTTTTTCTTTTCACTCCCATTTTTAATTTTTTCTGCAAGATAGGTCAATTTATTCTTACATTTATCTATTTTGATAGCAATGTGGAGAAAAACAGTAAGATGTGGGAGCATTATACTGGCTGACATTCTGGGGGATTCTTACAAACTCCTTTTTAAGAGTGATTTGTACTGCTTTCTACTTTATACATAGTGTAACTATAAATACAACTGTGTGATGCCACTCACAGGTTGGAAAGAGTGGAGGTAGTTTCATTAGCTGTAAAAGATAGTAATAATAGTAATAAAAAATAAATAACACATGTTAAGTTTCTGCATTTCAGTTCAGGTTCTGCAGTGCTGAGTTCCCCTAGTAATATGTTGAAGGTTTCTTTTTTTTTTTTTAATGTACTTAAGAAAGCTCTGCCCTTTATAGCTCTGAAGATCATTGTAGAGTGATGCTGATTCAGAAGTGCTAACATTCTGCTCCATTTCTTTATTCTTGACGGCAGCAAAAGTGTCAGGGAGTTCTGGGGAAAATTACATATAAAAAACCCCCAGATTTTCTAATACTATATGAAATAGAACATCTCTTATGTAAACATTGTAATGAAAAATATCAACTTCCTTAGTGAGATGTACAGATCAATCTCTTCTTCAAAGCTGTGAAAACCATCTGAGATCCTCTCATATCAAGAGTATGAGCCTAATACACACCAGCTGAGAACCTCTCCTGAAATATAAAAGAAAAAAGCCAAACCCTGCAAAATTATTTTCACAGAAAAATGATTAACGGTCCAATGTTTAAAGACAAACCCCTTTGTTTTGGTGCTTTTTGGTTTTGGACTTCTGATAGATAATATATTGTGCAACTTCCATATTGATATGCACTTAAAAGAAGTGCATATCAAGAACTTACTTGAACAAGAATGAATCCTTTTCTGATGTCTCTCTTTTTTCAAGACCATTTGTGTTCAGACTTCATTTTCCAGACATAATTAATTTGATACCATACAGCAGAATTTAATCTAACTATAATTAAAGAAAAACAATTTAATTTTGGACTCTTTCATTATGAACCTATAGCTATCTAAAGGTTACAGCTGATTCAGTGACCTGTGGTTTTGTGTTCACCCAGTATTAATCATTTGTTGCATTAAGCTTAACTGACATGGTTTTGATATTTTTTTCTTTAAACCTTAGCAGAAAGAAAGAATTCACTATGAACATACAAAATAAAAGGGGAGAAATCCCTATAAATTATTACAATGCATAATAAATATCTAAATTTGACTATGGAAAAAAGAGTCCATGATTTCTCATATAGTCTGAGAGGATGTTTTGAACAAAGAAATAAGTAGTTAATAGCTAGATGGCAGGGAGTGTTAGAGATGACACTGCATGGAATCATTCTGCCTTAGCAGCAAATGGATCTAGATCTTGAATGTGCTGGTGACTCCAGTTCCTGAAAGGATATAGGGCACATTGCCTTCAATGGTTACAAATTGCTTTCGTGGATGTCATCTGTTTTCTTTAGAAATAATGTTAGAACAGTTGATTAAAGTCTTAGTGCAATCATTTCTTCATACTGAGAATTCCATTTATTAGTGAGAGGCTGCTTGATAAGCATGCATAATCAGTTTTGTGTTTTGCCTCAGATCCAGTCAAACATTTAAATGTGTTGTGCCCAGTGACTTTGAGAGCCACCCAATACTTTAAAGACCAGAATAGTCCAAAAGACAACTCTTGTAATGAAACCATTATTATTATCCACAGAATATTCTCTATTATAATTTGTTGAATTTTCATTTAAAAAAAAAAAGAAATCTGCTCTTTTCAGCAAAAATCCTGTAATAAGGCACAATTTTAGGTAAGAATATTATTTATCTTAGATGAACACTCAGAATGAATTTGTGAATGAACATATAATTGCAACTTTTCACGTTAGAAAAAAAAACACAAACCCAAACACACTGCTTCTCATACTTTAGCAGCAAAGTCAGTGGGTAATACTGGTGCAGGGGTGGAGCAGAAAGTTGGGAACACAGAGGAGACTCTTCTTTATGTATCAAAGCAGGGCTGCAAAAGGAAAACAGCCCTCTTCCTTTCATGCAGCAAGCAGTTTATAAACAGTGAAAGGGGACTGTGGCCATTGTATTTTCACCCTATTTGCTGCAATGCTTTTTCTTAGCTGCACTTTGGAAAAGCAGTCTGTAGGCTTCCTAAATTAGATGAAGGAAGGTAGTCTTAACACCCTACACAGAAGACGTGGTAGCACACCATAAAGAAACAGCCATGTAATGGATAAGAATTAGAAAAAGTCCCCTTGCATTTTGTTTTTGCAAGCAGTAAAGGTCACTGTCTGGGACAAATTGCTGGAGATGGACCACTGCTTTGATCCAGAAACTTCCAAATAACTTTCAATAGGACTCTGACAAAATAACTTTCTAACATCTCTTCTGGTGAATTTACCTGTTGATGACATGGCATAAAACTTGCATGAACTTGCAAATTACGTCAACTATAAAGACTTTAAGTAAGATTGATAACTAGCATGAGTCATAGCATAGTAACAAACCATGTGTCTAAAAAATATTTTTCAAATATATTTCTCGTGGCAACTGTTTTGCAGACATCTGATGAGTGTTTCTGTAGGTATGAAAGAACTTGCAAGCACAGGGGAAAATCCTAAGGGACAGAACTTGGGAGAATTTGAATATCTTTGGTCAGGAATTCAGTTCATCTGGGACCAACTACAGGGAGGATTTTACTGCTAAAAAATAATTTAAAAGAATTGGACTAAAATCATTCATGACAAAATAGGAAAATTCTGTAGAGTTTTACAATATTTGAGGAGTTCCCCGCAAAATTATGAAAAAAATTATCTTACATGAAAAAGTTGTTCATTCCTAACTGTTTTATGCCTGCACTCTTCACTCCAGCCTTTCAGGGAGGCTAGAAGGTGAAACCAAAGATTTTAAAATGACAGTCCCTATGTTTAAGGGACATTTTTGGCTCATAGAGCTCATTACATTTCCGTGTTTTTTTTTCCTGGTATGTCTGCCCAGAGGAGAAACAGTAATCTGCCTGCTTTGTGACATTGCAATGGACCATTTGATTACTAATTGTGTGCTCAGGGAAAGAAGAGTTCCTGTGTGATGGATCTGAATGAACAGCCTACCCCTCTCCAGCTGGATCTTTGATGGGAGGTAGTAAGTGCTGTAGAGTGTGCCTTTGCTGGTCAACACAGGAACAAATAACACAGGCAACTCCTTAGCCACCCACCCAGCCAACTTAAATGTCCTCTGGTGGAAACTATATGATGAAAGAATTTCTGTAGGAAAAAAATGTCAATAGATGAATTCGATTCCTTTTAAAAGAGTATATAAAAGAAATCCTCTCTTGGCCAAATGCAAGAAAAAAATTGACTTCTCCCTTGAAGGGTTTATCTATTCATTTGATTGTCTCTTCTAAGTGAGCTGTAATTAGAGCTAGTCCTCTTCTAACCCTTGTGCTAATGAGGCTTTGCTCACTTCTATTAGCGACAGTACATTGTATTTTAATAAGGATCCCCTGGCCTGTCACGGCAGGACCTGCAGATAAGGGGAAGGAGAGCAAAAGGAAATGTAATGAAGTGGGATCGGCAGGGGGTCCCCTTCTTGGCACTGGGCTCCACAGGAAGGCGCTGGCTAACTTTGTCTTAGAACTGTCATTTGTATTAACTTCTAACCCATCACCTTCTCTGGTAGGCTAGCTTTACTCAATGAAGCGGGATAGATACTTGGCTTGGCCTCTCTATCCCCTGTTTCAACAAACTGAATACAACACAAAAAGTTCACAGGGGAAGCATTTGGGGAGATGGTGTTAAGGATAGGGTCAAAAAGAGCTTTTAACTCATCTTAACATTACTGTTCTTTTCCATTTCAACTCTTATCTGGCCATCAAGGCTTTCTGTTTGCTCACTCGTCCATTGCTAAAAAAAACCTCACAAATGCAGAACGCCTCCAAATGGAAATTATATGTGTTTTGAGATATGCAACAAGTTGGTCTATATCTGCATGCTTGCTTGTGTGTTTTCTCTATTTATTTATTTATTTATTCTTCTGATCAATTCCTAGTTGGATTGGAATTCTTTGCTAATTCCACCTTTACTTACACTGATGCAAACTGGGATAATTTCTTTGCCATTGAGTAAAGCTAGCAGGGAAAAGAGAATCAAGGCTTTTGTATCTTTGTGTAACAGCCATGCATCTTACCAAGAAAAACCCTTTCTAACAAAGTCTTTTTAGACATACTGGAGACTGTTAGAATGTGACAGATAAAGAGTTCCCTGTATTGCAGAAGGTTGAGAAACATTATTCTTTTGTGTTTAGTTCTTATCAATTACTTCCCAGAAGCCCTAAGCAAAATATATTTCTTACTGCTAGTACCTTCAGGGCCTATTTTGGGATCTTCTACACTTCCAGGGATATGATTCTGCTCTGTCTCAAATTCTGGAAGACTGTTTACATGTCAGTGAAGTGAATGCAATATCTTCCCACTTTCACTGAGTTTGCCATTTACTTCTTTTAGACATGCCAATGAATGCCTTTACCAAAATGTAAAGTGTGGAGGAATCAAGCCAAAGGCTTTCCATAAAACACTCAGACATGTATCTGATGTTATTTACACCTTTAAATAACATGGTAATGCTCAGTCAGCCTCCTTTCTGGTGGGTCATACCTTACTGACCACCTTCCTGGAGGAGATACTGTTTAGTGACAAGCAACATAGCACCTATTGAGTCCATTACTATACTGTAGAGAAATAGAATTTATAGAGATATGAGAAGTGAAGATTTTTATGTTATCTCAGACTCAATTTTACAAACAGATTATTAGCTGAAAGAAAGCCAGTATTTTCTGCCCCTACCATGTCTGGACATGTCGGTGTCCTGGTTCGAGTGATCAGCCAGCCTGGCTCCAGGTCTTCATCACAGGTGTCCAAGGTATTCTAGTAAGCTTTGTGAATTCATCTATAAGTGAACCTATTCATCTGTCCTGGTATTGGTTGTGTCACCACAGAAACCTATGCTCCTTTTAGAAACTGTCTTTTTCATGTGTGAATAATTTCCCTAGGCTTGATTTCAGATGACTGGAACAAAGCTTCCGGAGTCACCAAGTAACTGGGTGGTCTTTATAAATATCATCTGTCTGCCAGGATCAAAGGCTGTTGCAAGACATGTTCCTTGAGATCCCTAAGCAAGTGTGTTCTCAATTCTAGATGCTTTTCTTTCCCCGGCTGACTAGCAGGAACTTCATGGCCTCCACCATCACCTAGCCTAACCCTCCACTTCTGTCTCAGCATACTGTCATTCCCTTGGCGTGAGACTTCCAAGAGGAGCAGGAGTCTCAGGGTTGACATGAGAAAAGATAGACAATCTTAGACTGGAAGATCTCCAGAGCCACAAAATATGTCTTTTACTGGCAAATCAGAATATATTCAGTGTATGTACATATTCTGTATCTTTTGAACTTTTCTTACTGTCTGTAGCCAGCTCACACTGTCTTCTTTTCCTTGGTTATTCTAGTGACCTGCCATGCCAGCTACCTCAAATTGGAAGCATGTGTCCATTGATGGAAGTCAGGCATGATGCAGGATCTTAATTCCCTTAATGGAGTGTTAGCGTGTAACATAAACCTGATGCTGGTGCATACAGATGCAGTCCCTTCTGCCACCTCCCTAATTTACACCTCTTTTGCATCATTCTCCAGCTCCATTCCACTAGACACCACTATCTGTATCCTGGAAGAGAACCCACCACACCCCTGGCCATACCATGGCCATTCTTCCCATACAGATTCCCTTAGCAATAGTGGTTTCATGGGATGCTGAATAGATGGCAATATTATGAAGGAGGTTTGCAGAGGAAGAGGGTACAAGAGAGAAAATGAGGCAATAGATTGTAGAACAAATTATATAGAAAAGCTTTTTTAAGTCTCTTGCATGTAGAAAAAAGTATTTAAAGTGTTAATGTTAATCATGGAGAACTGGAGAGGTGTCTGATGACTGGAATGTCACTCCAGTCTTTGTTGTCTGCCTTAGACCATATCTTTTTTTCTCTGGTGAGTTATTTAAAGTCCTTGATACAGTCCAGTTTACTACCTTTGTGTTTAGAGATTTTATCAATGTTAATGTCCATGCCTGATGTCTCATTTGCTGATGGGCTGAAAACAAAGTTCAGACAATCTTAGCTGTTGCAGAGAAAGGGAAATTCATTGACTGTGAGAAGCAGCACACAGTCAGGTATAATCTTCACCCTTTATTGTCTGTCCTTGTCTCAAAGAAGATGAATCATGAGCTGAGGAGATGAAGAATGCCTGTAGCATTGCTATAGGGATGTCACAAGGAGGGCTCTTTCCCTTCCTGTTGATGTATTATGGATGTTCCTGTCAGTGAGTATGACGTGATGAATTCCATTGAAGAGTGGTGCAAACTATGTCTCTTTGTTAAGAAAAAAATGGTTTCTAATTTCTGGCAAAAGAAGAACACCTCAATCACTTGCATGGAAGCAAGAACAAGCCTGACGTTTCTTTCTTTACTTTTCGATATGTATTTGAATGCTGGTCTTGTCTTAAATACTATATAACATTTTCCTGAAATTTTCAGGAAAAATAAATGGGTTTGTGTTGCAGAAAACAAGATCATGCCTTATAATTACCAAATATACTTTGACACTTGTGTATTCAAAAGAGATGCCAAAAGATAGAAGTGTTCGTGTATGTGACAGCTACTGCCCATATTGGGAAGAATGTGTTACTCAGATATGTATATTTAATTATAGTCAACCATTTGCTCTTTTGAAGTCTTTCATGCTTTTCATTTTTCTTGCAAAATCAGAGATTTCAGTCTCCAGAACTCATGTTTTGAGTCAGTTTTTTAATTTTGCTTGTTAATCTGAGTTGGTTTTCCACTGCCC
>JANHFX010017407.1:25030-40102 GCA_027560015.1 Chloroceryle amazona | reverse complement strand
CGTGCCGGGCCCCGCTGGTGGGGGAGGGGAGGGGGGAGGCTGGGGTAAAGGGGTTGGCGTTGGGTGGTGGGGTGGTTGTTTTTTTTTAATTCCTGTCTCTGCTACTGTTTTTTTTTAAGCCTTGTGTACTCTGTGAAACGGGTGGATGCCTGCCCACATCAATAAGTGAGCCCATGGAGAAAGTATGCAAATACATGCTGTTACACTTTTCTTATTTCGTATGCATGCACACACGGATGTGCGCGTCCTGCGCGCTCGTTCCCCAAAACTCGCCTTATTTCCCCAACCTTCTCCCGATCCCCCTTGTGCCGCTGCCTGGGGGGGGGATGGAATCCAGAGTTCTGGCTCTGGTGGTGCTGTTTTTAAGTAGCAGCTCCTGAGAAATACAGGAATCGCTTTGTAGGCGAGTGCTCTGCTCAGTGGGGGCAGACTCCAGTCATTAGCATTTCTTTATCTTCATCATATTCCGAACAAACACGATCCCTGCACCAGGCGCAGCCTGCCTGACAAAGCTGCGTGTTCGTGATTTTGGTCGGCCTGTTTATTTTTAGGGTCTTAGCGCCTGTTTGGAGAGAATAGTTGTTCCATCGTCATAGCAACCAGGCCGAGTGTATTATAAACATTATTAAAGGAAACCTTTTCCATCTTAAATGTGACTTCCTTTTCGTAATAAAGTTCGGATCGACGTCAAACGTTTCACCTGGTGTTGGGGGCTCGCTCCGTAGCGCTTGCGGACACCCGGCCCCTTCCTCTGAAAGGAGGATTGCTTTTGCTCTCGGTGGATGTGTCGTGCCCAGTCAATTTAATCTGCTGTTGGTAAACACTCCCCGCAGCCCATTGTGGTGGCAGAGAAGGAGGAAGCAAAAGTGTAATCTCCTTAGAGGGGAGCTTCCACACAAAGAGGTATTTTTATGGCTTACTCGGAAGCAATCGCGTCGGTGTCAGAAACCAACCCAGTAGCTGATCAAAGGTGTTTCAGTTTTGCAGTTTGCCCTTCTCCCTCTTTGTCTTAAACCTTCCTCTCTTCTCTTTGGTCTCGTACCCTGTAAAAGGAGGGATAGAAATGGGAGAGACTGCATCAAAGTACAGGAAAGCAGGGAAATGAGGAATGCTGTCCCTAAAACTGGCTACGCTGGGGTGTTGGTGATCCTCGGGCAGGGCTGGAGGGTCAGGGGGGATCCTCGGGCAGGGCTGGAGGGTCAGGGGGGATCCTGGAGGAAGCACCTGAGCTGTGCTTTGAAATCCCCTCCTTGGCCGTGTTCAAACGGGTTTAATGTTTTTAAGTCTTGGGGTGCACTAGTCGCAGTCAGAGCGGGCACTGTTGTCTGTATCAAGATTCAAAAGCCCCAAAAAGCTGCTTGGCTCGTCTGCTTCTACCCACTTGAATCTTCAGCCAAAAGTCCGCTGGGAATCCTGACACCGCCGTTCTCCTTCGTGGCTTGTGGTCTGTTGCTTGTTTGCTAACACAGGGAGGTGGAGGAGACCAGAAAATGCTTCCGAAGAAAAGGAAATACTTCTCGGATGGCAGTTTGTAAAATGAAACAGTTTGCTCCTAACCCCCAAAACTGTTCGTTAACACCTTCGTTTCGCGTAAGGTAACTTAACTTTTGAGCCCAGAACCTCAAATTTATTGCGTTTGTTTTAAGTAAATAGAACAAAGTCAAACTTGGAGTGGGATTAGGCAATGAAAACTCTGGAGCAGCTCTTATCGTGAGGACATCCTCCGGCATTTCCTTCCAAGGAGCTTCCTGCCTCGGTAACCGCGGCCTCTCGCTCGGAACGAGCTGATTTTCCTGACCGCTGTGGAAACGAGAGGTGCAGTGAATGCCAGAGCTGAGGGAGGACAAGAATTTATTGGAGGCTAGGGTGGTGTTTTGTTGTGTTTTTTTCTTAGTCTTGCTTGATTTTAGTGTTTATTAGAGAAGGTCTAATTTGGAAAACTGCCAGGGTTTGGAATTTTGGTGCTTTTGTTTTTGAATGGTGGTGTTGCAGATGGTGAAATCTGCATCTCTTCTTTAATTCCTTGTAAATAGCAGCTTGGTTTTACACGTATAACAGGTAATCCACCTGTAAGCCAACAAAGCAAGTGGTAGTGACAGTAGTTAAAGTATTTTTACAATGCCCTGTGTATCCTGAGAAAGGACCAAATACCCTTAACGTGCTCCCCCGGCATCGGTGCGTGTCGGGAGCTGGAGACTGGCACCCTGAAGAGGCTGGTGCTTGAGCAGCAGTCTTTGGGCAGCAGGACCTTTCTAAAATCAATCAAAAGTAGTAAAATTCTAAAGGTACAAGTCCAGGTGAATCGCAGTCCCTGGAGATTGAGGGTATTTTATGGACAGTTTATTAGTAACAGGATATTTTAAGCGCTGTGCTCGTGAAGTTGTTGCTTGGTTGGCTGTTGGTAATCACTGAATTGGATACTTCACCAGCAACCTTGCACCTCTTTGTCCCTTTACTGAAATAAAAGGCGTAGGGCAGCCCCAAAGGCACTGGAAAACCTGATCTAACTTGGAGATTAACCGTGTTTTGAGCAAGGAGCTGAGCCCGTGACCTCCAAAAGTCTCCTTCAACCAAAGCCACGCAGTTGTTTATTTGTCCAGAACAACCATCAGGGCCCCGCGTCCCCAGGAATATTGCACAACGTGGCAGGAGTTTTGTCCCCAGATTCCTCCTGTTCACGCACCGTGGCCGCCTTAAACAATTAAGAAACCCCGGGAAGAGTTCAGTGCAGCGGAGTCTGAAGGTTCAGCTTCGCCCTGCGCCCGGAGGGCTCCTGCGTGGCACCGGCTCTCCTGGCACCGTGTCAGATTTGCTTTGCTCACCTGCTGAACGTCCCAAGTGCGAGGTCCCCGAGACCATCTTGGAGTTACTGTTGCTGCTTTTTTTTTGTTGGTTTTATTTTTCCTGAAGTGTTTGTGAGCTGAGGTTTTTGGGTTGCTCTGTATTTACTTCTGCTCTGTGCCGCTTCCAGCGTCACCTTGTGAGATGTCGCTTGTGTGTAAATACCTGGACAGCTCTAAACATGCCATTTGAATACGTGCCCGTGATGGGTTTGTCCTCGCTGCGTTAACGTCTGCGTGACATCCCTTCTTTCCTTTGCACCCTCCTTTGTTCCCCTGTGGGCTCTGACGAGGCTGCAGACCTGACTGCTTCATTCAGTCCATCTGCAGAAGTCATCAGGCAGCAGATGCTCGTAAGGGGCTGTTGGAAGGAGAGATGATTTGAGCTGTTCTCGCTGTTGAGTCAAAGCACAGGAAATCTGCCGGAAGACCTTGAAGATGGGGCTCGGGGCAGAGCCTCCCCGGGTCCTACCCCCGCTGCCTTCCCTGGCCCGTCTGGCTCGTGCCTCGCGGGGACGCGGCGAGGGGGTCCCTCAGCTTTCGGAGCGCCAAGGGGTGAGCGATGGTGGTTGTTCTGCCACAGCAAGGGGAGCCAGGGCAGAGATTGTCCGATGCCACTTCCTAAACCGCTCCTCCGGTCCCCTCCTGTGCCACCCAGGGCTGCACACCCTCCTTCCCCACGGGAGGCAAAGCCTCGAGGCTCTGTCACCAGACGGGCTGCGTGGAGCCAGTTGTGGCACGGACGCGCGAGGAGAAGTCGCCGGAAAAGACGCGAATTTTGTGTCCTGGCTTTTTTTTTTAATTTGTAAACTCAAGGCTTTGTAAAGCCAAGGCCTCAAACAAAGCTCCAACAACCTCAGATAAAGCTGCAGCAATGTGAGGAAAGCTCCAGTTTGCAGCGCTTGTATTTAGAGTACCGCAGCCAAATTCTGTCAGCTCCTCAGTACACTTCAAGGGTCATCTGTAGGCGTCAGAGAAGATCTCAAGACAATAATAGTGCTCTATTTTAGTGTACTCATTACAAAGTATAACTGCCCTCTGCCTCAGGCAACTATTTTTTCCCCGTACTCGAATGGTGCAGCAGTGGAAAGGCCGTCGTCGTAAGCAGCAGCATCACTGTGCTGCCTGAGTCTCTCATTGGCTTTTTAAATGAGACGTTTTTCCTTTCTCCGCGGACTCTTATAAGGAAAATAACCTTCAGCAAAAAGATGTTTTGCAGTTGTGTGCTTGTAATTATTGGTGTATTCATCTTGAAGAAAAAGCAATCAAACTAGTGGTTGGTTTTTTGGTTTTTTTTTTCTGCTGACAGGGAGCTGTGCTGGGAGATTGATTCCTTTTCATGAAAAGAGACTTAGTTTGAAAGAAGTTGAAAAGATGCTTCCAAATCGTGAGAGAAGTAACATCTCAGTGTTATTAGTGTAGAGTGGGGGGACGGTGGATTCCTGTCCTCATCCCAATTGCTGTAGTTTAACACATGGGCTGAAGAAACTAGAGTTTGCTCTGTCTGAATAAAAAGACCAAGAGCAGCTTCTGAATGCCTTTCAGTGTCAGTGCAGGGGGGATGCTGGTGAGTAGGTGGCCTTGACAATGGCCGTGGCGTGGATGGGAGCTTCTCCAGCAGCTGGTTCCCCTGTGCCAAGGCAGCTGGAAATGTTCTGCAAAGCACAGGTAGCAAAGGAGCTTGAACTGCTGCTCAGTCCCTGTGGTTGCAAGGTGGAGGCCCAGGAAAGGCATCAGCCACCTTCTGCCCCAGGTGCTGAAGGAGCAAGAACCTTTTTAACATGTTAGTTGGTTCTTCTGAAGCAAAGAGAAGTGCTCGGCTCGCCTGTGCTGCTTTGAATTTTACATCTTGTGTGATGTTTGTTTTTGTTTTTTTTTAATTCTGCTTTTTCCTGAAGAAGCCCCCGTTCTTTGATGTATTCTTACGCTGTATCAAAGCAGCTTTAATAAAAAAGTAAAATGAGATGTCTCGATTCATACACAGCGTTGTCTCCCTGGTGCATATTGGGCTTTCCCACTAACAGCTTACTCCTAGGCTCTGGAGGGGCAAGATCCACCTGTGCTCCCATTGCTTTGACCAGTTTGGAGGGTTATTTTGGGGCCTTCCCTTTGCCTGGACATAATCTTTAGGAAGAACTCTCTTCCCAGTTCCACTCGGGTGTCTTTCCGTTGTTTCCTGTAGTGCTCAATAAATATTTAAGAAAGAGGGATGTTCATTCTCTCACACGCAATATAACCTAACCATTAACAACTCCAGAGTGCTCTCTGCTCCTGCTCTGGGGCAGCCAAGGAGTGAGTAAAACTTCCCCACCCTCTTGGGTCAGAGACAAGACTTTGTAAAGCAGAGGGTGCCAGGAGGTGCAGTGTCCCTTCCCAACGATGGACTGAAGTGTGACAGCCCTGGAGGCTGTAAGTGCCAGAAACACCAGTAGGAACTTAACTGCTGGAACGCTGCAGTCCAGGCTGTGACTGCACCCCTGGGAGCAGGAGCCTTTCCCAGCTGGAAAGCTGCAGTAGTTGAGATGTAGGCAGCGTGAACCCTCATATTTGGTAAATGCTCCTCAGAAGGATGTGGCTCATCACTGGGAAAGGGGATTTAGAAAAATAAATCTTATGTCTTTGGTCTTTTTGGGTCTGTGCTGTCAGAGTGCTGGTCTGTCAGCGTTTGGTGTCCCCACCTCCACCCCACGGGCTGGGCAGGAAAGCCTGACTGCCGTAGGGGTTGGTGAGCTGGGAGGTCCCAGCAAGGTGCTGCTTCCTGAAGGGAAGCAGCCCGGTGAAATAAAAGCATTTCAATTCAGGGGTGAAATCTGCTTGGGTTTTTAGGAGGAGGGGGAAAAAAAAAACCCCAAAAGCCTTTGCCACTCTGCAGTTCTGCTGCAAATCTGACTTCTAGGTGGTTGCCTCCCATTGCATCAGTCAGCGCTGTTTGGTGCAGTGCCGCTTACGGGGTTTGAAAGTGCTGTAGATAAATGTAGCGTGGGAATAATCACTCCACTTCATTTTCCTGCTCTTTCTCTGTTCGCACATATCCCCAGTATTGACAGCTCTGCAGAATGGTGGAATCAAGCCCTTCTGTCTACACAACACCCCGTGCGCGTGCATCATCCTGACAGGATAATGAGGCTCTGCTCGCCATGCTCCGCAGCGCGCGCGGCCTCTGCCTCGCCAGTGGGCAGATCCCGAATGTTATTGGCAAACGCGAACGCAGGAGAGGTCCTGGAAGAGTTTTCGTGTTGCTGCCTGGCCCCGAATTCCCAGGTGGTTCACGGTGCAGTGTGGGAAGAGTCTCAAAGCAGCGCGTTCAGCAGCTGATATTTTCTTAGAGTGCCGAGCAATTAATTTGGGCAAGCACGGAGTTGTAAGCGTACAGTAATTAACGAGGAAAGCACCTTAGGCCAGCATAACAAGGTGGTGTGGGTGTCCTTCGCGTTGAGATTGTTCCTGGTAATTGCAGCAATTTAACTGGCTGGATCAATGCACCATCCTGGTGCAGGCAGGTGAGCCTGCGCCGTGCGTAGAAATAGGTTAAATGCGATGGGCTCTGCCCAAAAAAGTACCTGCCGTAGGGCACCTTGTTTAAATAAGAATGTGTAGTCCTGTAAACTGTCGGCAGTAATCCTTTTACAGGGCTGACTAAATTCTGAAGCTCTGACATGTAGACCGTTCTCTTCCTTATATAGGGCTGGATAAGTGCTGGGCAGTAATGAGATTGGAATAAAAGGCTTTGGTAACGAAGATGAACTGGCAGTCCCGGCTGAATCCCAGACTTATCCCGGCGTGCGCAGACTTCAAACGATACGGGCGTGGGTCTGAAGTTGGACTTGATGCCTCTGATTTGGAGCTTCTGCTCGTGAATCGTGTTTGGTCGCTCAAGCTGCAGACTGACCCAGATGGAAACCTTTTTTCTCTTTAGGTTTGACTTTACTGAGGTTTGGCTCTGTGGGGGGGGTGTGTGTGAGGAGAAAAATCCAGCAGTTATGCACATCAAAACATTTTCAGTGTAATTCATGGCGATGGTTCGTGGTCTAGAGTGGCTGGATTTGGTTTTATTTTGTTGGAAGAAGTTTAAGCTGCATTAATAGAAGCTGTTCTGGAATAAGAGAATCCGTATGGGATTCTGATTTAATATCATTTTATCCGGTTTAATTCACGGGGTATCTTACACTCCCCTTGTGCAGACAGGGTTGTGAGTGTTCCCTCGGGTGTAGTCAGATATGGTCAAGGAAAAACATACTCTCTGCTGCCTTGTCTGCCCGTGATGAATTTATACATTGCCAGCCTCAGAGCACGGAAAGCGTGCCGGGAGAGCGTGCATCAGCTGGGTCGTGACAGGTCCCAGTCCTAGAAAGTCTCAGCCTAAGTGACCGATGCAGGTGAGAGAAGGCAGGAATAGAGAGAAAAGCAAAGGCAGCATTTGAGATCATTTTCTTCACTTCCCTGTTTACTCTTAGGAAAGACAGGGATGATACCTGGAAAAGAAAAGAGGTTTGAAAGAGAGGAGCCTGGGGGTTGGTGGGGAGGGCAGCAGAAATGTGACCTGAAGGAAAATGGGGTTGTTCTGCTCTGGGATCTTCGTGCAGCTCGAGCGGTTGATCTGCTCTGTTTTCATAAAGACGCTGAGGCTGGGGGTGGGTGCAGGTAAGGAAAGGAGGTGGTGAGTGGGTGGTTTGCCTTTTACCTGGGTGCTACCTGAGCACTTTCTCAAAGCGGTGCAAGTCACAGTGGGTGAACACGGAACAACTTTGAAAATTGTATTTTTGGGGGGGGGGGAGAGTGACTCATTGCAACTTACCCAAAGTGACCTGATTTAGTTAAATGAGGCTAAATATAACCCATGTGAAAAGTACTGACATGTGGGAGGAGACGACAGCAGTTGGCTCTCAGCCTCTCTGTTCTGCAGGGAACATCTTTCACGACTGGTGACTAATAATTTTTACTCGTGCTGACTTTGGAAATAACATCTCTGCTCCATTACCCACTTCTAGGGAGAGGAAGAAAATGTGCTGTTCCTAATCTGTTGCTTTTTACCTGCCTTTCTGAATTTCAGCTTACTGCTATGGACAGTGCTATCACCCTGTGGCAGTTCCTCCTCCAGCTCCTCCAAGAGCCTCAGAACAAGAATATCATCTGTTGGACCTCCAACGACGGGGAGTTCAAACTGCTGCAGGCAGAGGAGGTGGCCAGGCTCTGGGGAATCCGCAAGAACAAGCCCAGTATGAACTATGATAAACTCAGCCGTGCTCTCAGATACTATTATGTGAAGGTAACAAAGTCCATAAATCCACCTCAAATCCTTATCCATCTTACCAGCTTCTGCCTAATGAGCTTTGTTTCCTTTTTCATTCTCTTCAAGGGGATGGGTGTCACTTCTGTCTCCCAGGCTTAAGCAAGGTGCACTAGTTTACGTTTAGAGGGGCTTGTTCTCTCCTTCTCCTTCTCCTTCTCCTTCTCCTTCTCCTTCTCCTTCTCCTTCTCCTTCTCCTTCTCCTTCTCCTTCTCCTTCTTTCTCCTTCTCCTTCTCCTCTTCTTCTTCTCCTCTTCTCTCGCTGCATTTCCTCCCTGGTCGTTGTTTTCTAATAACCCAGGGCCGAGTTTGACATACATTGTTTTCTGGTATTGAAACAGCTGATTACATGCTGCTGACTAGTTCAGCTACTTTTTCAGCTGCTATTTTCTTCTATTATCATCTTATTAAGAATAAAGGTGGTTTGATGTGAAGGATTAGCTCTTGATTGTGCATCCTGTAAGCTTTAATTCTGTTCTGCTGTGCAATTACACTTCTTGTACCCGAGTCAGTCATCTTTGATGGGGATAATGGGTATTATTTTTCGTCTCTTAACTGATCTTTAAAATAAGTTAATCAGAATTGCTTGGCAAGTTTTAAGGCTGCCGTTAGTCTATTTTAATATCAGGTTAAGCCGATCTGGTTTAAGGTTTTGTCTGCAAGCTCCGGAAACAATACTCTGGGAGCACAACTGAAGCGCAAGAATGCAGCGTGTTGTGGAAAAAAGAAAGGGTTTTTTTGCTGAGAGATCACAGACTGCCCAACTCCCCAGCCCGTTTGAGGCAGTGTTTGTAGGAAGAAAATGAATCTGAAGAAGATCTAAATATGTGTATCTTCTTACCCACAGAATATCATTAAAAAAGTGAACGGTAAGAAGTTTGTGTACAAGTTTGTTTCTTATCCGGAGATTTTAAGTATGGATCCACTTGTGGTGGGCCGTATAGAAGGAGACCCTGAACTGAGCGGCTTTGCGGAAGTTAGCAGCGCTCCAAAGGACGTGGAAAACTGTGGGAAGGAGAAGTCTCAGTCATGTGCGAAATCCTCCAGCCGCAATGACTATATCCACTCAGGCTTGTACTCCTCCTTCACTCTGAACTCCCTCAACTCTTCCAGCGTAAAGCTCTTCAGGTCCATCAAGATTGAGAATCCAGCTGAGAAGCTGGCGGAGAAGAAACCTGCTCAGGATCCAACCCCCTCCGTCATCAAGTTTGTCACCATGCCCTCCAAAAAGCCTTCGTCTGTCCCCCTGGTCTCTACCACTTCGGTGGTCTCTGTCACTTCCACTGCTTCTGCCACTTCAACCGCGCCCTCTCTTCCCCTGGGATCAGAAGAAGCTCTCCAGACCCTGGAGACGCTCGTCCTGCCCAAGTTAACTGTCCCCGAAGCTCCAGCACCTTTGCCAAATTTAACCAGCAGCTTCACCCCGACTCCACCCATATCCTCAGTTTCTCCCACTCTGCAAGTTCCTTCCACGCCCCCATCGCCGCCCCTCAGCTCTAATCCTGACCTGGACATTGACACGGACATCGAGTCCGTGGCTTCTCAGCAGCTGGAGCAGGCTCAGAGCCTCCAGCATCAATCCCCGGAGCCCAAAGAGCAGGATTCATCTGTGCTGGAGAAGGAATTTGCCAATCACCTCTCCAGATCTAAAAAACCCAAAGGGCTGGAGCTGGCTCCGACTCTCGTCATTACAGGCAGCGATCCAAGTCCGCTGGGGATTCTGAGTCCTTCTCTCCCAACTGCTTCTCTTACTCCAGCACTTTTCTCTCAGGTAACCTCAATCCCTTCCTGTTTGGTTTGGGTTTCAGTGACAAGAGCAGTTACGTTGTATTTTAGAACAGTAAGGAAAGGCAAGTGGAAAACGAAGAGCCAGTAGATTGTGTTTGGAGCTCTGAAACTCGGGACGTCACTCCCTTTATTTGATTTTATTTTTTAATGCAACATAAATTTTATTCCTAGTCGGTATGAACTTCCACCCCAGAGTGTGCCCAGGCAGTGTCAGCTGCACACGCCTGGACAGGGGCGGCGTGTGGAGGCAGGACCCAAACCAGCACCAGCAAGATCCTTTGTAAATCTTGCCAGGCTGATACTGAATGATTTCAAAAACCCTAAACCCTGCCCTTACCCTTCAGGCTGATTCTGAAAAGACTTTAAAAATAGCGAACCACGGAGGTGTCTGTTCAGGAGCTTTTGGTTTTTACCTGCTTCAAGAGGCATTTGCTTAAGACCAGAGTATTGTGACTGAACGGCAATAAGAGCAGCTCCTTAATTGGGTTGTTATCCCTGCGTGGGAAAGGAAAGCTTTTGTGCCTCATGGAAAATTTGGAAGAGAGCTCAATCCAACTGGGCTGTTAAATTCTTCTGGATAGATTTAATTTATTTCCTGGAATAAATTGGAATTAGAGTGAAACCGCAGGGAAGCTGCTGGCTGAAGACAGGGGGGGCAAAAACTAAAATCAAGCGGAGTTGCTGCTTTGGCACCCGGAGTGTTTGGCCGGTGAACCTGGAACATCCAGAATATTCAGAAGCTGGATGTGAACCAGAGATGTTCACCCAGACCACGCGTGTGCCCTCAGTCTGCTCTTTTTAAATTCCCAGGCTGGGTTTTCCCAAGTCTCGTGCGGGCGCCGCGTGCTGGTGGAGCCGGTTCCCCGCACGTCACAGCGCGGGATTTGGCAGCGGCTGGGACACGAGGGGACCAGGGGAGGGAGAACCGGATGGCGGCGGCTGCTGGGGTCTGAAGGGAGGAGGAGGAGGAGAAGGTGGGAGGAGGCAGAAGGAGGGAACGGGTGTTGCAGCAGTTTGGAGCCAGCCCCCTGCAGCTGTAGGCGCTGAGCTCTTTGCGGCCGGGTTCCCGTGCGCTGCTCCCAGGGCAGGTCTCGCACAGCTCACCGCCTTGCTGTGTTTTGCAGACTCCCATCTTGCTGACCCCGAGCCCCTTGCTCTCCAGTATCCACTTCTGGAGTACGCTCAGCCCAGTTGCTCCCCTCAGTCCCGCCAGGTTGCAAGGTGCTAACACGCTCTTTCAGGTAAGTCCTGGCGACTTTAGCCAATCTCTCCACGCCTTTCGCTGCCTTCCTCAGGAGGCCAGCAGGAATCAGCCCGGATAGCTGATGTGGAAACAGAACAGTGATCTTCCTGCTTTCTGTCCGCTCTGTTAGCTTTTGAGTGTTTAATTTCAGTGGTTCCCCAGTTTTAGTTAAGTGCGTTGCAAATGCTGGTGTTCCAGAAATGCTTTCAATTACTTGCAGCCTGTGCTATAGTTACAGAGTCTTTATTTTTAGGTCTCTCCATCCCATAAAACTTTCCTCCCTGTAATTTTACTGGTGGAGATTTTCCTGGAAGTCAAATTTTGCTACTGTATTGATTGTTTTAATCACTTGGTAAGCATCTCTTCTGATGAAAGCCATTAATTAAGTCTCACCGCTCGTAAGAAGGAAGATTGTGCACGTGCTTGGGGCAACACGTAGCACGGTTCTTTATGATCTCTGTGTTCTGCTGTCTTCCGTTGTTTGGGAATCCTCAACATCTGTGTGTTTAATAAATATTTCTGTTTAATATATAAGAAAAAAGTCCCCTGTATTTAAAAAAAAAACAACAAAACAACCAACCAAACATCCTTTAGTTGTAATTGCTCATCTTCTTCCTTCACCTTCCACTTTGGAATTGGAATAACCACATCTGTTGCCTGTTTAGGCAAAGGGTAGAATTTAACTCCTTGTCTTCTGAGTTTATATTTCTCATCTCCATGGAGATGCAGGGAGCAGCTGATACCTACCATGAGGACAGGGAATAAACAAGTAGATCTGAAAACGCACTGGGTGTTTTTCTCTACAAAGAGCTGATAATTAAGTGAGGAAGAGTCCAGAGCATGGTTTCCCAACAACCAACCTGTATTCGAGTCGCTTGTTAGTTTAGGAGGTGGGCAGCTCTTGGTGCCACAGGCTGGGGCCTCCTGGTGACCCAGGTTATGATATATAATAGTGGCTGCATTGCTGTGGTCTGTGGTGTTCAGAAAGTGACAGTATTTCTGGGAAGCCAAGAAGATTCTTTGAAAGTTTGGTGGTTTGTTGGTTTGGTTTTTTTTCTCTGTGTTTTGTTTTGTTTTTCCTGGGGGAGCTTCTATGTGCACAGACAGGGGAGGAACAGTAAATTAAAATGGTCTCAGCCCTAATCATTTTTGTCTTTCTTAGTTTCCATCAGTGCTGAACAGTCATGGCCCATTTACTCTGTCTGGACTGGATGGACCCTCCACCCCCGGCCCATTTTCCCCTGACCTACAGAAGACATAGCACACGAACTCACGGAAAGGACGTGTTGGCAAGCAAGGGAAAGATGGGACACTGGTCTTTAACCGTGGTTTTTAAATGAGCAATTTCTAATCCCACAGAGATGATCAACAATCATAGTTTCTGCCATTCCCCCCTCCAAAAAAATGCCTTTTTTTGCAAAATTCCCTTTTTTGAAGACCCAGGTTGGGAATGTTTATGCAAACGCCTTAATAGGAGCTGCAGCTCCGGTCTCTTCTCCTCCCTCCTTGGTTTGGAAGACTTCACTATGGCTGACGGGAGCTCGGGGTGGTGTTGCAGTAACTGAGTCTGCACCCATCGCAGTAAATGGAGAAGTCTTTTCTCTCTGACTTTTGGAAAAAAAAAAAACCCAACCCTCTGTTCTTCTGCTTCCTGTGCTTGGCAAGAAGAAATCTAATCGTGATCGAAGCTGGCATTCCAGGAAATGCTTGGGAAAGGGGTGTGTGCACTCAGCTCTGCCTTGGGGCTGGAGAACTTCTGCAGCAACAAAAGAGCCCGCGTCTTTTCTGCTGTAAAAACATCTTGTCTTTTTGCAGGGAGAAATTGTCAAGGGATATTCTCAATGATTGCGTTCCTGAGATACGGACAGTTTTTGAGTGGCGACGTGCAGCGACAGTCCAGCCCCTTGAGAAGTGGTCTGGCTGCCTTCTGGGTGCTTCCCTGCCCTCCCTTGGTGGAGGAGGCAAGGTCTGGAGACCGACGGATGGGGGGATTGCTTCCCTTCAGTTCTCAGAAAGTTTGAATGCTGAAGTCCAAACATTTCTTGTGCCAGAGACCTGTTCCAAAGCCTGCCATCTCGCTGCCAGAAGACGAGCAGGAGGGTGGATTTTCCACGCGGTTCTGGGGGGGTGTCTGTATTTGGTGAGGTTGCTGCCTGATGTTAGAGGTTCAGGCCCAAACAGCGGGTGAGAACACTAAGGTCTGAGCATTAACTTTACTGCTCTTTTCTCACAGCTGAAGTGGAGAAGCTCCTCTTCTGCCAGCTCTTAGCTCAAGTTTTGCATTAGATCGACGGCTTTTTTCATTTGAGGAAGCGCTCGGACCCAAAATAGTGCAGGTGGGTGTGAGGGGTACCACGGCCTACCAGCCTTACTGTAAATTTGCACTTGCATTCCTGTCCCTGGTGGCCACGTGTGTGGATTAATAAGACAAGATTGGTTTCCAGAGCCGTCTGACACACCGACAAAATGAAATCTGTAGTTAGATTTTTACACCTCGGGAGGCCTTTTAGGAGAACTGAGGAAGGAAAGAAGAGCGACTCTCCTCTCGCAGCCCCTGGGACGCTGGATGTCTGGGTCTGTTGGCAGCGGGCAGCGCGTCCTGCTTCGGGCATCCCACGTCAGGCAGCAACTTGTGTTTGCTGGGTGTCTGTGGAGTTGGTGGTGTAAGATAATCTCCGTAAAACACCCGCTAGGAAACAGCTGGAGACCGTCTCTGGCATCCTCACCGGCTGTCTTCAGAGCTTGAAGGAGCAGAGGAAGATTGTACCTTTGCAGTGAGAGGAGCTGGCAGTGCACGCTGTACATATTGCACCTGGCTCACGGAGCACCGGTGAACTCGAGCTTTCTGGAGTTTTCCTTTTGCCACTTTTGCAGACTCTGAATTCACTTGAAAGCGTATGACAATACCCGAGGCTTCATTTACTGCGGTGACGGGATCTTTATCCTAGCACTGAACTGCGTAATCCGCTGAGCGTGTTCCTGCCGGGACACCCAGGGCGGGTGGCTGTAACCCCCTTGCTTTTTTGGGCTTTGTTGATCCAGAAAGTCCCCTGCCCGCTGGGAGGTGGGGGAGAAGCGTTTGCCTTCTGGGGGTGGGGAGAGCAGGGGGACAGCTCACCCGGCCTCACATCGGAGGCAAAATTACTGCTTCGTGTTTTAGACATCAGCAGATGGAGGATAAAGTTCGTGTGCCGGCGGCTCTTAAAATGACAATGTGCAATATTGACTTTTTTTTTTNNNTTATTTTAAATGCAGAAAAAAAAAAAAGAAAAAGGCTGCAGATCATAATTAAGAGCAGGCATCTGGAATTTTCTGGTTTGCATGATGGCTTTTGAGTCTGCTCTAGAAAATATATATAGCTCTATATATATAAATAGCAGCACTTTTAGTGGTTGTTTTAGGTTGGCCAATTTTATGCCCACCAAGCGTGTGGACTCGAGAGCGACCTTGCAGGCTAGGATTAGTGAAAATAATGAATGAGCACTAAAGACTTGCAATTGAATTGCTTCC
This sequence comes from Chloroceryle amazona, assembly GCA_027560015.1. Lineage (NCBI taxonomy): Eukaryota > Metazoa > Chordata > Aves > Coraciiformes > Cerylidae > Chloroceryle > Chloroceryle amazona. The sequence continues at coordinate 25,434 of JANHFX010017407.1, read as the reverse complement.
CTTCCCTTGTCCCCTATGGAGAAAAGCCAAGTTTTTATTTGTTTAAAAGTTGTGTATGTGGGCACATGCACTTAAGTGTTGGAGAACTTTCAGCCTAGGTGTGCAAGAGAACCCGGCGCTGGCCAGCGCGGCCGGTCGGCTCGGCACCTGGTTTCATGCTCCTCCCCGAGCAGCTGCCCACGCTTGCATGGGCACAGTGGGTTCAGGAGCCACACGTTCACCTTTGGGAATACCCCCTGCAGCAAAATGCAGCCTGGGAGGGTTGGTTTCAGTCTGCTAACACCCGGCTTCCTGACAGGTAGCGCTGAGGACACGATGGCTTTTGCTTCTTGAGCACCTGCCTAGGAAAAGAGATGTCTCTGGAGGGTTCTCGTGTCGGGAGGCAGCTGGGGAAGCGGGCTATC
>JANHFX010017407.1:11053-21336 GCA_027560015.1 Chloroceryle amazona | reverse complement strand
GGTTCCTAGTGTGTGCTGTGTGCTGGGGGGGCGGGGGTTTGCTCTAGGCTCCTTGAGGTGTGTTGTGTTTGTTTTGGTTTTGTTTTGTTTTGTTTTTTTTTTCTGGCTAGCATGTCTTAAATCTTCAGGCTTTGAAACCGCTTTATAGAATTGTGTTGACTTTTTTTTGTTCTGCTGTTGTTCAGTTGCACAGAGTTTTATATATATGATGTACTGGTTCTAACGTTAATCCTCTGTGAACAGGGTTGAGATTATTCATTGTAGTTAAAAAAAAAAAAAAGAAAAAAAAAAGTTGTATTCTAAATCTCCCTTTATAAATCTCGTTTGTATTCTGTTGCAGTGTTACCAGATGGCCTTATGTACGTCACAGTGTTTTGTGATAAGTACAGTAGCACATTTAATGCTTATCTTCCCTCCCCCTCCCTCTGTTTTTATAGCTGAGAAGTGTATTCTTGATATTAGAGATGAGGAAATGGGGAAATTCTGGCAACCTGTCCAGCAAGGATGGTGGTTGTTCCCTCTAGTGTGTGTTAGGACAGCTGGAATTGATCCGGGACTGAAGTGACTCTGGCTTGGTCTGGGGGATGCTGAGGCTCTGAGCGAGCCGGTGGCAGACGTGACGCGCGCGCCAGGAGCTTGTAAGTCAGAGTCGATCCGTTGGCCTCACTGCAACTGGTGTAACTTACACCGCTGAGAATCTGGGCTTGGCAGGTTTTTGTCCATGGCTCAGCGTTGGAGGGCAGGTTGAATTTAACCCTCGAGAACTTCAGCAAGGGATCAGCTGCGGTAACGTGCGACAGGTGTTGTTCTGGCTGCTTTCAAAGTGCACATCTGGTTTGGAAAGTGACTTTCTGATGCCTTCAGTGTTTACTCCGTGGTCAGCCCCTTGGGTTAACCCGGCTTCTTTGCCTCGTGGCAGGGTGGTGTTTATCTCGGGGCAGCCCCGCAGCCATCCACGACAGCATTCCCTTTGCCTTTCTCCTGACTCGGGTAGAGGGATTAAAAATTACATTGAAAGCACCAGAACTCACATTTGCAGTTACTCTTTCCAGAACAGAGTTGCATTTAAACTCTATATACACGTATATAGAGTGTACCGAGTCGAGACAAAGCAAGTTACGTTGTAGTGAGCGGCTTCACTTCCTACCCTGGAGACTTTTCTACGCCTGGTCTCTTAGAGACAACTGTAACCTGGCACTGCTTTGGTGCTCTCCTTACAGTTGGGTGAACTCGCCTGGGAGAGAATAGCTTCTCAGTCTAACTCTTTTTGAAAATAATACCTTATAATAAGAGTATCTTAATGCCATTGTGTTTAAAAAAAAAGACTATATAAAATGCTGGTATGTAATGCAAGTACATAAATAGCCAAAGTTTTCAGTAATTGTTCAGTGTTAACTAAATTTGCTTTTATTTAACCTTCCAAGAGAACATGTTAGGAAGACCTTCAGCGTGTTGCTACGCTATTGAAAACAAAAAGTCAGATTCGCTCGACGATAGCAGATCTGCAGTTCTCTGAACACAGTTCAGCTTTGACTACAATTTGGAGGCAAAGTTTTTAAGATGCAAAAAAACTTCCTTTGAAGGAAGTTCACTGTAATAACGACACTTCAAAGTGACGCTGCTTTTCAAGAGGGGCGTGTTGACAGTTGTTCTTCAAACATCATGAAGGTCTTTCCTGAGAAATCAGGTGACTTTTCTATTGCTTCAATTTTTGTGCAAAAAAAAAAAAGGAAAAAAAAAGAAAAATAAAAATCAATGTATTGCAATCTTTTTTAAAAACGGGGTGGGAATAGTTAAAGAAAACTATTTTATGTAAGAACTGACAGAGGGATTTGCTTTGTATAATGCAAGCTGGCTTTAAAAAAGCATTGTAGCAAATTATTCAAGTCAATCATATGTTAATAGTTATGTGCAACCAGACATGCAAAACAATTGTATTTTTTTAAATAAATATTTTTAACAAAGTTTCTGCTCTTTTGACCGTTGTTTGGTTTTGTTTTTTTTTTTCAGTAGAGGAAATAGAAAGTTACAGCTGCAGGGCAGCTCCTGCACTACTGGGGGCAGCTCAGTGCTCCCTGCAGCGCCGGTTCCTCATCCCCTGCCTCGCTGGAGAGGGAGCTGCTGCCACCACCTTGGGAGTTGGCTTTTGGTCAAATCAGGTGCTGTTCTCTGATGGAAAATGGCTCTTCTGGAGCTGGTGCTGGTAGCAAAGCAGGGCTGGCAGTTGTCAAGCACGCACCTAATGGCAGAGCTGCCCTGTAGCCACCTCCGGCCCCTCTGCCAAGGACAGGGTAAGGCACTGGGTAAGAGCTGGCAGTCCCTGGTGGGATGTGGCTGTAGTCTGAGGAGCCTGCTCTCAAAGTAAACTCCTCACTGTATTGTTTCAGGCTCGGTTCCTCTGTATGGGGATGGAGAGGATGCTGTTGTGGTAGGAGGGGCTTTATTAGTGACAGATTGGGGGGGATTTGCTGCAGATGGGTTTTACAGTACATGCCTTCTTCCTTCTGGGTATCTCAAGGAGAGGAACAGTGGCATCCTGCGGCCCTAGAGAAGAATTACAGCACGTGCTGCGCTGGCTCCCAACGTCCCTGGATGAGCTCAGCCCGGAATTCAGCTGCATTTTCCTCCTTCCCGCACTGGCCTGAGGTGTGCTCCCAGCACACATCAACAAGTTACATTCTGGAGAGGTTGTTTTTTTTTACAGGGCCCGTGGTAGGAGCTCGTCAAGGGAGGGTAGGGAAGGTAGGAGCCACTGCTTGGAAAAACAAAAGCTAAAAGCAGCTCCAGTTAAACAGCTGTTGGCTGCAGTCTGATTTTTGCAAGGTAGACCTGGTGAAGGCAAGAGCTGATGGTCTTGGCCAGAAAGAGCTTGAGTTACCCGAGGCCAGTCATGCCAAGAATCTAGCAATCAATCACCTTTAATTAAACATGGCTTTATATACACACGTACATATGTACATCCACGTACAGCAGGGAAAGCCAAACGTACACGTCCGCTCGCTCACTGGAGAAAGAGAGGGTTGTAGCTTTATGCTCCTTTAAAGCCAGTCCTTTCTTCGTGGCTTGTCACGGGTCATGCGGGGTTATGAGAGTACCTTACAGAAGGCACCGGGTAGAGTAAGTATTGCACAGATTAAGCAGCTGGAGGCTGGCTCCCAAATACCTCAGTTTAAGCTTCGACTGGAAGCTAGAAATAAAACCACCCCTAAAAGACACTGCAACTGTAGCAGCTAAACTAGTGACTGAAAGCAAAACAAACCAGCACGACTCATTCTGGACTCTAAAAAAAAAACCCCCAAACTAATGATTTTAATAACCAAGAGGCCCTTGCATGCGGAATGAGACACCCTCTCAGTGAGCAGGGCTGATGCTGGGTAATGTACAAGAGTCAGCTGTGCAAGCACAGACAGGTCCCGCTACCGCCGTGCATTCGGTGGGTGCTACTGATCGGGGGTTCCCCCCCGTTGGAAGTGTACGTGGAGGTGGCGGCTGCTGGAGGCTGTTGAACAAAAATGAATTCAAAGCCAGGATTGTGCTGTAAAGTGTAGGGGCTTCTGTACATTACAGGCCAAAAGAAAAACGTATTAAGTCCGATGATTTATCCAGAAGATCTTCAGTCTTAACCTCTGGCACCGAGAGAACCTCTCCCTTCCACCCGCCCTCCTGAACTGGTAAGAAAGTTCATTTGCAGGAGCAGCTTCTCCCCTCGTCCCTGCCACACACCACAGGCAGTCAGGCACGGGGCCGTCTGACGCTGACAGTCTGTGTTTTGGTACGTGTGACGCGGGCAACTTGTGCTCAGCTGGAGGCAGTGTGCTGGGCTGTTTGCTTGATTCTGACTTACCCAACCTACTGTGCTTTTGATTGCAGAAAACTGCACGATTCCGTCATTAAATGTGAAATCATCCGGGATAGTGATGCTTAATTGGGTGTCGGTTTATTGCTCGTCGAGGGCTTGGCCATCTCCTTAGCGCTGATACTGCCCCGTGTCATCCATCACTGCTGGTTTGTCAGGCGAGGCCTCGTCCGCATCTGCAACGTTGACATCGGGTATTTCAGCTGCATGTATCAAGAGCAGGGAGTTCAAGGGACCGAGCAGGAGCTCCCCCAAACATCGATGCTCCTGTCATCGCCACACGAGCTTGGGGGCTTTGCTGGTCATGGAGAAAAGGGGTCCAGCTCCCTGGACACGTTTCCTGCCTGCCACACAGTGCTCCTTCTACGGGCAGCATTAGAGCACCAGCAGCATGTGCACTGAGAGAGAGCCCAGGTCAGGGAGGCTCTTCCAGAGCCCGACAGCTGCCTCGGGTGGGCAGAGCCACAGCCAGGGAACGGTGATGGGGAGCTGGTGCAGCCTGTGCTGGGAGGACTGGGTCCTGCTCACTCCCCAGCAGCAGGGCTGTGCTCTCACAGCCGGCCTCCCTGCACTTCATCCTTCCTCTGTCAGCCACTGACCGTTCCTGCTGCCTTTTTTTTTTCCCTTTCTGTTTCTCCAACAGAAAAGAAAGCAAACCCTGAGCTGTGGCTGCCAGGGCTTTGTGGGCAAGCCACAGCAGGAAGAGGGGACAGGAAGCAGCAGTAAAATAAACACTTCCTTGCATTTTGCTGCAGTGCTGCACCCTGGTTACGTATCGGTGCATCTGCCTCTCGGTGTAAAGCGGGGCTGAGCTGGTGCTTTCTTACCTGCTGAGGGCTTGGGGTACATCCTGTGGAAAAACAAGAGCAAAGCGTAGAAGGTAAAGGCCAAGCCTCCAAAGATCATCCCACAGACCAGGAAACTGTAGCTGCCCTGATCATGTATAATCTGCAATTGGAGGGGGATAAAAGAGAAAGGAATAAACATGTCATAATAGTGCTCAGACATTGGATTCAGTAAGAGCTTTGCTGTTCAGCAGCTCCAGCTGCACTTTTTGCCGGCAGCTGTGCAAAACCAGGGCCTGGGTTTGTACAGAAAGGTTGGGGTTTGTGGAGTGCCTCGTCTCCACTTACCGATCCCACCAGTAACTGCAGCACCATCTCTCCAATTCCAGCTCCAGTCACCAACACGGTTGTGGCACAGCCTGCAAAGAAAGAGTGCAAGGGATACTGGCAGGGGCTGGTGGAGCAGCCACAGCAGGGGCAGCTGTAGCCTCTTTAACCTGCCCTTTCCTGGGTCTCTCATGCAACATTTACAGTGCTGAGAACGCCTCCTGACCCGCGGGAGGGCAGCAAGGTAAAAGTTTAAGCCAGAAAACTGTCTCCTGTCACCTCTGTTGGCAGAGGTGATGTTGCTTCTTCCTGGAAAGATTTTTGTTCCTCTGTATCACTGCCCCGGAGACAGAGGTTGGCAGAGACCTCCTGTTAGAGCTGGCCAAACTCGAGGCTTTTCACTTCACCCATAATCTGGATGATGTTTTCAAAACCAGCTCTGTGAGCCTCTAAAGCAGATCTTGTCCATCCCTGAGAACTCCAGAGCTGCAGGAAACTAAGAACCAGCCTGGACCCGGCCTGGGGAAGTTCTTAGTACAAAGAATCCGGGATTTGTGCAGCTGGTTTTCTGCCTACAGGCTTCACTAAGCACTGTAGTCAAAGGCAGAGCTTCTACCCAGCCTCCCAGGTGTCCCTGGCGAGGGAGGGAGGTGCCAGGTGTGAGGGTAGCTGAGCTCTAGTCTCAAGCACCCGCCTGCTTCCCAAGCCTGCCCGGATCCCAGCTCACCTCGGTACTGCAGGATGTCCTCAGTGTAGGCCAGCATGCTGGGGAAGGTGCTGCTGAGGAACAGCCCCAGGGATGCTGTCCCCACAAACAAGAAGACGACGCTGTAGGAGAAAATCAGGAGCAGGAGGAAGGTTATCAGGACTCCAACCTGTGAACAACACACGGAGAGTCAGTAGGAAGGGAAAGGCTCAGTTGCAATAGGCTCTAGATTTTAATTTTATATATAATGGGTGTGATTTTTGTGGAGAACAGTCTGGAAAAGAAAATAAATGATACGAAAAATATAAATCAATCAGTCTCTGAAAAAACAAAGCAACTAGCCAACTAAAATGCACCTTTACAGCAAAGAATTTGGTGCATTTCTAACAGGACTCAGTGACTATATACAGCTTCTCTGTCTCAGCTTCACTAGGTAAAGACTCGAGATCCTCTTTGGAAAAAAAGACTTTTTCTCTACAGCTTTAGATGCAATAGTTCTGCTGCTGCCATGACAGCTACGTCTCAAGCACTAATAGATGTTATTCAGCAGGTGAAAGAATGAAGTCCCTCGCAGTAACTGCTGCAAAACCAGTCACAGCAGTGAAGCCAAAGAGCCACTAAATTGAACTAAACTTGCCCCCATCCTGTCCTGCTGCTGTGAACGAGGAACAGCAAAACCACCCGAGCTGCGCTGAGCTCGCCACGGCCCGGAGTCAGCAGAGGGAGCTCTGCAAGACCAGCTCTTAATTGTTCATGCCCTGTTAGGGGGGTGTGATGGACACAAAAGCCGGTGGGAATCTAAAGGAATTGAGTTTGTGTCCAGGTCTGGGCTCCCCAGTTCTAGAGAGGCAGGAACTCCTGGAGAGAGTCCAGCTGGCTGCCTCACCTGCCTCCTGGCTGCCAACACCAGAGCCCCAAAGCTCCAAAACAGCCCCGTGGGAACTGTCCCTCCTGTGTTCTCACACCCTGGATATACAAAGATATATTATACATATATATTTATACACATATATTCTCGACCTTGCAATAATAACCATGAAATTAACTTCTGCTTTAGAGAAACTGTAAATTAACAGCCTTCTCACTTGCTTCGGGTCTTGTTCTTTTTTGCCAGAAGTGTGAATGGGAACAACCCCCACCCCGTTGTCCCCACGTGCATCTCTCTCACACATCCTTAAGCGATTCCATCCCCTGTCTTCAAGTGAACTTCATTAATTTAAGCAGCCTCACATCACACTGGGTTCTTTGACAGCTGCTACAGTGCGAGCAGAGACCTTGCTGAACTCCCTGCCTGCCCTTCCCCGCGGCTGACACGGGCACTCGTTCCCCTGTAGGTGCCAAGGTAAATACGGTGGGCAGCCACTTCCCAGGTGCTTTCACAGATCCGACCTTAGACTAACTGAGGAGTGGGCTCAGGAAGGCAGAGCGACCACGTCGTAGGTCTCGGGCACCTCCAGCATCGCCGTCAGCTGCAGAGGTGCAGAGGCAGCGGTGCCGAGGGCAGCCCGGTGCAGATCCACCAGCTCTGCGCTGCAAAGCCAGCGGCTTGGCAGCGAGCAGAAGAAAACCAGTGAAAGCAGCCTTACCACGTTGATGAAGACCATAGTGGCCGGCTTCATTCGGTAGGACACAGGGATGGAGATAAGCCTGCCCAGGGTGATGAAGCCCCAGAAGAGGCTGGGCAGGTAGCCGGCCACTTTATGTACTACGGAGAGAGGCTCTTCCACCGCGTAGCTGTAGACGAAGCCCGAGTACTCTCCCTGCAGGGAAAACAAACACGCCTGTCACAGCCACGTGATGATTGACAGGCTTTGCAACTTCAGCTTTAGCCTGTCCTTCAATTAGCCACAGTATCTCAGTATCCCACCTATGGCTTCACTACCAACTCTCAATGAGCCTCCTTCCCAAGGGTCTGCGGCTGCCCACAGGCTTCCACCAGCAGCAGACAGAGGAGTTAAGCTCCTAAAAGGCTAAGACTTGACAGCACTACTGGGTCAAACGCATGCTGAGAGCCTATCTGCAGAGCTGCTCTCCTCCCTAGGGACGGCCTTGTCCTTTTGGAACTGCACAGTCGCAGAACACGCCACACAAAGAACGTGTTGCTGACCATCCTTGAAGAGGGAGGCCCTGGAAGGTTCCTGTATCTGACAGTTGCTTTGTGTAACCCTGCTCTTCTTTCAGGACCCTCTCTGAGGCCCAGCAGTGTCTTACCGTGAGGGGGCTGAGACAAAACTGTCGAAAGCAAAGGGAACAGCAACCTGCCAGCCAAGAGTGAGCCTCCCTCGCCCGGACAGAAGTGCTACACACGGTGAGCCCCGTGGAACTGCACGGGCCAGGGATGGGCCAGGCCACCACCGAGAAGCTGCACCATCCCCACACACTCTCATCTTGGATTTTCAGGGCTCAGGAGACCCACCAAACAAAGATCCACCCTTTCTTATCAAATAAAACGAAGCTGCTCCTGCCTCTCGGATGAAATGAGAAGAGACCTTCCCTGTGCACAAGCAGACAGCATCACACCTCCAGCTCTAAACCAGACAGGTTAGCAGCAGCAACAGCAACCCCACTGCAATGCCACCGAGCTTAGGAGAAGCCACAAAACCCTCCCAAGAAGCAGGGCACTCTCAGCCTGAGTGTCAATAGCAATGAATGAGCTGCCTTGGGACCGCAGACCCTCGCGTCCAGCCCACCGCAGGCAGAGGACATGTGCTGGGTTTGGGCTGTTACAAGGGATTTGGAAGGAAGAAAAGCCAAATAGCTTTGCTCAGACAAGATCCCTCCATCAGCTGAACTCACCACAATCCCATCAGTCATGAAGAGAACAAGAGCCCCAGTGATGTGGACTGCGAAGTAGGTGTAAGAAGCCCCTCTGAAGTTTTTGGTTTGGCAGCAGCTAAATAAGTCATCATGACCTGGTGAAAAACAATGCAAAGCAAACTTAGCTGGAACGTCCCCCTGGGGCTGGGTGGTTGCCAGCCCACAATGGGGATTTGTTTTGTGCTCAGCTGCATGACAGAGATTCATAGAGGACGGTGGACAAGGTGGAGCTCTGCTAACCTCTGCTGGCACAACCTCTGCCTTTACCTACCTCTGAGCTTTCAGATGGACACACTGAAGGGCTGCTGTCCACAGACTGGATCCTAGCTCTTCACGGTGCTTGTGACTGCTCTTACTGCAGCTGTTTGTGCTCCTCTTCCTACTCAGGAGCTCCCCATTTCTGGCCCCGCTCAACAGAAACAAGCTCGTTCAACCCTCATCCTTGGTACCACCACACGGGAGAGTCCTGCCAGGATAGCTCACCATCCTCAGGTAAATGATATTGCACCAAACAAGCCAACTTGGGGAAAGAGAGTGATAATCACACAGCCAGCATCACCTCCGCTGAACACACCTCCGAGAGCAACAGCCGGCCAAAGCTGGGGGTCAGCACCCCAGGAATTCCCGACTCTCCCGTCCTCGTGTGGACATCACACCACTCTGGGACATGTAAAGGGCAGGTGACAGCACCTGGAGTCCTGTGCAGGGTGAGACAGTTGCTCTTGCACAGCAAAGATGAGCTTCTCACTACATCTATGGGGAGGGAGGGATTTTGCCAGCACAGACGTGTCTGTCAGAGATGGCAGCAGTCAGCGTATGGCCCTCCTGCTTCTCTAAGGATTCATCTCAACTGCACTTAAGAGGAAGGTGGAGAGCTGAAGAATGTGAAGCTCCAACAGGTTGTACAAAAAGGGGCAGCTGGCTTGAGGAAAGAAACCACCAGTGTCTCGCTATCAGATGAGCACAACCTTATCAGACACCAGAGAACCCCTTCGTTAGGGACACCCGTGACCCCTCCCCACATCTCTGACTGCCTCCACTTCCAAACATTCCCTAAAGTTCCCTTTTATCGTTCAGGTAGAGCCCTCTCCCCCGTGGTAACACCGAACGCTCCTTCGATAACCCTAAAATGCAACGGCTTCCAAGATTCACTGTTGAGCTGAAGAGTTCACTGCGATACCAGTTCTCTTGGGTAGCAAAGAACAATGTCACTATTGTCCCCAAAGCAGGGCGTAGTCACAACTTCAAGAGCAAACTATTGCTGGAGTTTAACTTTTCCCCTCAAACAAGGGCGCTGTCCTTATTCCTTTCAGCTTTACAAAAAAACCACAAAAATCAGCGTTCTGCAGCGCGAGCAGCGTCTTTAAACCAAACACTCAGCGGAGCCACCTCAGAACCTGACCAAAACCAGAAGCAAACAAAGGGGCACAACTTTCAGGTGAGTGTGAACCACTTGGGAGCCCAGGTTTAGTTTTAGGGCGGCCTGGAGTCCCAACAGCAAGATACTAATGTCTGTTTGGGGGTTGCAGTGCCATCTAATTGGAGGGCAATTGGGCACCAAAATTGTCTGTTCTGGGTACTTCTGGATTGTGTTCACACGTACGTTCTGGAAAGTTTCCTCCTCAGACAACAGCGATGGATGGCACTTGGTAAACTCCATGGAGACACTCAGAAATAGGGCTTCTTGTCCCCCTGCTCCCCACTCCCAGTTCTTCCAACCCCCTGAGAGAGGTGACTGCAGCTCACCTCCTGCTGCCCGGGGTCTCCGCGCGGCGGTGGCGAGATCGTCCTT
>JANHFX010017407.1:0-10953 GCA_027560015.1 Chloroceryle amazona | reverse complement strand
CTGACAGCAGTGGGTGGCTGCTGCTGCTGCCACAGGGCACCATCCTCTCCTGGTAGAGCAGCAAAAACACTGCAATGGGCACTGGCAGCTGGGGAGGAACAGAGAGGGACAGGTAAGTGTGATGGGGAACCTTGCACAAAATACAGTCCCCCAGTCCAACAGCCCCTGGGGAAGCCACACTCAGCATCTGTGATGGCTGTGCCTGAATTGACCTCCGAGAGCGAGAGGAGTGGCTGGCAGTGGGGCAAGGAGCTGCTGCAGGAGGGATGGAGCCTTCTTAGGAGAGACAGTGGCAGGGTGGGGAAGCAAGCTAAATGCAAAGACTCCTGATCCCGAGCATGGCTGTGGTGTCTCCTGCCAGTCTCTGTGGGATGCTGAGTGGGCTGGGGACTGTTCACCTGGGATGGGGGACAGTGGAACAGAAAGCACCTAAATACAAGCCTCAAGAAGCACCGTAGCAGCCCTTGAAAAGCAAAATGGTCTGGTTTCCAAGCATTTGGACCCTTCTGCCCAAAGAATAAAATAATAAAGTAGCTTTTCCCCGTGGAGAGTAGAAGGGTTTTAACAGGAGACCTTCCGTGGCCGAAATGCTTCACGAGAGAAGCGCAAGCTGCTCCAAGACTTGCTTTGCTCACCTCCAGCCATTAGCAGAGGTTGCTCAGCATCCCCTAAGAGATGAGCTCGTGGTTCCCAGGCCAACGACGACAGCAGCGCTACAGCCGACTGGCTTCAAACAGCTCCTGGGTACAGCCTCTGCTGAGGGACCGGGCACTGAAGAGCAGCGTGGCTCCAGCCATTGCCCTCTCGGCTGCTGTGGAGCTCCCCACACATCCAGGGATGCTGCTGCGCTGGCTGCTGTGCAGGCTCCCAGCACACACCAGTCCCACCAGTCCCATCAGGGCTGGCTGCCTGGTGCTAATGCACACGGGGACCGTGGGCTTGTACCTGCCCACCGGATCCATCGCGCGGCAGCCTCAGCCTCAGTCCCCCCAGCACCGTGTCCCCCCATTGCCACGTGCCTGGGGACGAGCCTATGCCCTGCGCACGCCCAGGACTCCGTGGTGCCTCTGAGCCCGGAGGGACTTGCTTGGGGTTTTTGTTTTGGTTTTTTTTTGAGAGAAAACAGAGGGAAGCAAATGAAGCTGGGTCTGCCCCTCGCCAGCCCTCCCTTCTCCTCCCACTGCAACCAAGTGGTGTTTATTCTGCAACAAACTGGGGGAGAAAGCCAGGAAATCCTAAGTGACAGCTCACCCTCCAGCCGCCGAGCGCTTGTTTTCTACATGTCTGAGAGCAAGTGTGAGCTCCAGCTCCAAATTTCCTGCCTTTTGTTGGATCATAACATGATTTAAATGTATGGAGAATTCCCCCCCGCCTGCCTCTCTTGCCTGAATTCATTTATGAGGACTTCATTGTTCTGGGAACAATGGGAATAGGAACAGTTAGTTCGGTCCCATAGAAGAAAAATGCATTTGCTTGATAGTTCTAATCCTTCCGGAGGTCAGGACCAGATTTTATTCTTCTAAACTGCAGATTTTGCAAAAAAAAGAAAAAAAAAATACCCAGGCAGAGGGACGGGCCATACAGATCATGTCTCTGGGCAGTCCCAGCCTTAAGGAGCGCTCGGTGCCTATGCAGGAAAGGGACCCAGCTCCAGAGTCCCCCAGTTCCCATGTCCCTGCTCCCCAGATACTCATCTCTAAAGCAAGCAGATCCATTTTGCTTTATCCAGACTCTATCACCTTGAAGCTGGCAGAGCCTCAGGTGCTTGAGTGTTCTGACCCCATGCTGCTCACAAGTGCTGGCTGCTCCTGGTAGAAAATGCCCAAAAGCTGGAGACTCTCCCATGGTCAAGTGCAGCCCTCGCCCACGGGCTACCCCACACCAAAGCAAGCTCCGGAAAGTGGAGAAAAGCAAAGGATCGAGCTCAAGACAGAGCAGGTTCCTTGGACTCCATCCTGAGCCAGCCCTGTGTCCTGCACAATGTCTGGCAAATCGCTGGGGGGACGGACACTTGTGGCCCCCTGGCCCATGGGAGGGACCAGCTAAAAATCTGGGGTGTGCACAGGGGACAGAGCATCCATGGAAGCAGTTCAGCTATTACAGGAGCAGGTCGAGAGGAGCAAATGCCTGAACACCAGAGCCCTGCCAGGGCATGTTGCACCAAGCAAAGGGACAAATACAGCCCAGAGAAGCAGCCTACCCTGGCCGCAGGACAAGGACAGCTCGAGGATGGTCCCTTCCACTGTCCACATGAGCACAGCCTCTGCCACGAGCTGCTGGGAGGGTGCTGAGCCCCTCTCCCCATCCACAGCTCCTGGAGCCAGGACACGTGCCAAGACACGCAGGGACAGGGCCACCCTGCCTGTGACAGGATCTCGCTACTCAGCTCCTAAAGCACCTTCAGTTTTCTTGGGGCCAGCATCTCACCTGCCTGGGCTGCTTGGCACGAGGCAAAGAGCCATCGAAGGCCCCCCACCCTGCAGGGAGCCCAAAGGTTGAGAACCGGCAGCGACCCACAGCCCCTAAAATAAGGACACTGGTCCTCAAAGCATCGCCCTGCACTGCACCGTCCCTGACCGCACCAAGCTGGACACTTCCAGTCCCCATCTCTGCCCAGCCCTCCCTCCTGAGCAGGGATTTGATGGGGTAGCCATTTGCTCAAGGGTTTTCTTCCCAGGCCAACTCCGCTTTGCCCTTTCCGGCAGAAGACTTTTCTTTGTTCCAAGGGGCACCTGAGACCCCGTTGGGAGCCTGAGCTGAAGGGCAAAGGTGGCAACAAGAGTCCCACTGCCAGGACCTGGCACTCCAGCTCTGCTCAGAAATGGCCAGTGGTGTTCCCCTCCCTCTGGGCAGCTTTTAACCGTTATTACCAACTCCACGAGCTGCTGCACCACGCCGCCGAGCGCGGGTATAACCCAGGCTCCTGCCCTCCAGTTGCTATTTCGGTCTCTCCCCGCAGGAGCAGGGGATGGTTCCCTGCTATTGTATCCAGGCTACTTTTAAGCAACCTAAGCACAATGGAGTGTCCCACGCTTCCCCTGGGAAACCACCTTCCGGACAAACACATCCCTCTCCGAGGAACATTTCCCTGATTTCCAGCCCCTTGGAACGGGCTGGATGCTGAAATTTCCGTTCTGTGGGAAACTGAATTTTAAAATATGTTTTTGTTCCAAATCTGGATGAAAAGCCAGAATTTTCTCTTAGAACGAAAAAAATTTGGCCGGCAGTCATCCAAGCACTTCATTTTGATAATGTTGAACCACTTAATTTTACTAAAGCAAAAACATCTTGCTTCCATAACATCGGAACGACTATTCTGTCAGCTTTACGCCAGAGTCAGATTGAGACATTTCCACTTTAAACAAAGCAAGAAACTGAAATGAATCATTTCAGCTTGCGCCTTGTCAGAATACACACAGCCCTGCGAAAACCGGGAGGGAAATGGGGGGGTTTTGACTCTTTTATAACAAAGTTGCTGGTCCTGGTTTCCATTTCTGTAGTTCACTCATTTCATCCACTGCCCTGGGGTTTTAAGTACCAGTCATCACCATCTTTCCCTGATGTTTACACCTTAAAGAAGGGTCAGCAGTTTTGGAGCTGAGCTACTCCCAGTATCTCCAGCCAGGGGCTGGGTTATTTAAACAAGGAAGCAGTCAGCTCCCTCAGCGAGGCTTTGGGGAAGACAACAACAGTGAGGCTTTGGCAAGAGGACACGTTCCAGAGCTCCGTGTGCCGTGTACATCCGACTGCTCGCTCCTCTTACGTGTGTTTCCAAACCCTCATCCCCAAAACCAGTCTCCCAGCACCTCGGGGTGCCCGCCTGCACCTCCCTGCCCTGCTCCTGGTGACCTCCCACAGTTGTGCAAACCACCCCCACGTGCAAACAGCTCCTGAGCGCGCTGCAATGCGCCAACCCTGCTCACACAACAGCTGCTGGGCGCAGCAGGACTCGGCCCAGGGTCCCATCCTGCTCCCCAAATGTCCACAGGACGCTGCTAGGAATGAGAGAGGGGTCTGGCAACCGCCCTCCCATCGGTGCTCCAGACACATTGTGTTCAGAGCAGATACGAAACGCTGCCTTCAAAACTAAATTAGCTCGCTCGGGATTGACTGGCAAAATAGGTAACGCTCCGGTGTTAATTAAAAGTCCATTTCCCAAGGCCCAGGCAGAGCTGGAGGTAATTAAAGCCGGCTTCTCCTCCCAGGCAGGGAGCGTTCCTTGCGATACTTCTGCAAAGAAGCCCACTGCAGCACCTGACCAGCTATTTCGGTTCCCTGTTCCTCTGCTCGCATCGGCCTCGGGCTAATGAAAGCCCCTGGACAAGGTGCACTGGGGGATGTTTTACTTCTGCAGCAAACGGGAAGACCAGGAGCACAAGGAGAGCTGCTCCCTTTGCCTAGTGCAGAGGGAGTGGTGGAAGATGGGGGCTGCTCGTTGGGCTGGGACAGGGAGCAGGAGCACCACATGTTTTGGTGGAAGGGCAATGGTTAAGGTTGCACGGGGAAGGGGCAGCACTTACATTGATGAGAGCCATGATCCAGAAGGCGTAGGAGACGCGGGTGACCACCATGCCCTTCATCGGCAGGTCGTAATGAGACAGGTTGCCTGGATGGTGTGGGACCAAGGACTTGCGGATGTGAGGGAGGTTGCTGGAGGCGTTGGCCGTGGAGTTTGAGAGGATGCAGTTGGTGTCCGAGAGGAAGGGGTCAGCTATCAGTGGGCTTAGCAGTGCTCCAAAGCCCACGAAGAAATGAAGGGCCTGCAGGAGATGAGACACAAGCAGAGCAGGGAGTTTTACTGCTCTACTCTGCAGAGAAGCTGGCCAAGTCTCTCACTCCTCTTCCTCAGAGGAGGAAGCACAGCCAGAGGGGAGACACGGGCTCCGTGCTCACCTGCAGGAAGATGGCCGAGTCCTTCTGGTAGATCTTCACCAGCTGCATGTTGGAGATGGTGTCGATACAACCCATGGCCAGTCCTGCCACAGCCATGACCACAGCCAGGACCACCACATTGTGGCACAGAGGGATGATGGCAAAGACCAAGGAGATTGCCAGTGACGAGGCAAAGAGTGCAAACAGGGACTGAGCCAACCTGAGACAGGGAAAGAGGAAAGACAGGACAGAGTTACTACCATGGATCAGTATCCACACCAGGCCTCCTGTTCTCAGCCCCAGGTCAGTCGGTGGCACAGGCATTAGCAGGAGATGTGCACACAGGCTGGAGCCGCAACCAACACGGCTCCAGCACAGGCTCTTCTGGCAAGAGAAGGCAGATGCTACACACCCTGCACTCCCTCTGCCTCCGCCTGACAGCCATAGGCAGCCCAGGGCACTGCCTCTGCTGTGGGGAGGGTGATGCCTCCAAGAGGCAGATCTTCCACACAGCTTTCCTGGAGAAGGGTAAGGTAACCTCTGCTCTGCACATTTCAAGGTAGAATAAGGCCCAAGAACCTTCCCTTGTTAACTGGGCAGTCCTGGGAGAAGAAGGGGACATGGAGGTGAGGCCACATCAGGACTTTTGAGCAGCTCCAGGACACTTCTGCAGGGCTGTATTGCATGAGCAGGCACAAACACTGCCAGGCAATCCCAGCTCCAGCAGGGAGGGAGCTACTGGCACCAACATCACCTGCCTGCACGTCCTGTCCTGCCTCACACGGAGCACTGGGAGCTGTGGCAGCTCCCTCTCCACACCCTGTGCCATCTCTGTTCTGGCAGCATCGTCCCATCGATGGGGTGGGATGCAGCACCGCTGCCGTTCCCAGTGCAGGTGGCCAGTTCCCAACCCACACGATCCGTCAGAGAAGCCCAAGGGGTGCGTGCGGTAGAGGCAGAGCTGGAGCATTACACCCCGAGCCTGGCAGTGGCACAGGCAGCCCCCGGTGCTCGGGGAGAGCCGGGCAGCGGCCAGCTCACGGGAGGACGGCGCCCGGGCTGGCACCGCACTGCGCTGGGACTGCCAAGTCCAAAGGCAGGAAGGAAGGAAGGAAGGAAACGGGGACCAGACAGCGAAGCACTGAAACCAGCAGAAAGACGGGACTCTAAAGTCACAGCAGAGAGCAAGCAGCACAGGGACAATCCCATCCCATCCACTCCCCACCCTGGGCTCCCAAACCCCAGCAGAAACCCATAGCAAAGCCCAGCAGCTTGCTGCTAATTAGCAATTGGGGTCTGCGGGGCACATCCATCTGTCTGTCCATAGGGAAGGGCTGGCACTGCACTGGTACATCCCCAACACAGACACGTAACCAGTAAGCGAAATGCCTGTGGCTCTCTGCTTCATGCTCTGCACAAAGAGGGAGGAGAAGCCTACGAGGAGGTGCAGCAGAGAGCTACCAGCCCTCCTGCCCTGACTGCTCGTCCAGAACGGCCCAGCCTTGGCCATGTCACGGCGTTTCTGTGTGGCCCTCATTCATCTGCACACCCGGAGTGGTTTGGCCCTTCCACATCCTGCTCCAACAGCGCCGGGGAACACAAGGGGCCACGGGCACACCTCCTTTATTCTCCTGCCCAGTGGCACAACCCCGGCCGTGCCAGCGCCTCGGTGCGTTCCCCGCTCCCAGCCCAGCCTTGCTCACCCATCAGCCAGACCCTGTTGGAGCCGCCAGTGTTTTGCAAAGCTGTAACTACTGATCTTCATCTGACAGCAAAACGGGGAGCCAGCGTGGGATTTCTGGGGGAGGGAGGGAGCAGAGCAAGATGTGCACAGTCACGGCAGGAAAAGCAACCAGCAAATGCAAAAGAAGCAGCTTCAAGCCTGGAGAGATGAGGCTGCACTCTCCAGGGTACAGCCGGAGGGAGAGAGGATGAGGCACCAGCAGCTGGCAAATCTAAGGCTGGGAGTGACTGGGAAATGGGGAAACGCGGCCGAGATGTCCCAGAAACGCCTCTTCTCTTCTGCAGCCCGAGCAAAACAACCACAGCATCGCTTGTGCTTGGCTGGGGAGCGTGGTCATTACGAGAGTTAAACATTAATGGCAGATGATGTTATGTCCTTAAAAAGCATCCAAAAAAAATAAAAATAAAAACCCACCTTGCTCTTCCCCAATGAGCCAAAATTCCTGCCTTCAGCCAGATGAGGAGGATACAGTTGCACCCCCTGCAAACCCCGGCAGCCCACAGCCCAGGGTGGCACATGAACCTGCTGTCCCCCCCTTCCTGCCTCTGGCATTAGGGGGCCCAAGAATCGCTGGCTTCCCCCACCAGGTCCCTGTGGTTGAAGGGCAGACACTGCTCAGCACCAGCCAAGCAGCCAGGGGTTTTCTTTAGAAACCAACCTCTTCAAAAGCACCCTTAAATGAGGTGCCCCGTGACTTTCAGAGGGGGTCTGAACCCCTCGTCTTGATGATGTGATACCAATGCACCCCTCCAAAGGGCTTAAAAAGCAGCCCCAGTGTTATGCCGTGGTCCGGTTTTGGACATCCCTGCCTTCCCCATCACTCCCTGGTCCCCATGAACAGACACACAGCAGAGCTCTGCTCCAGCTGTGGCTGTGCCCAGGGCAGGCTCCGCTTCAGCGGCAGGGGAAACAGCTCTTGTAATGTCACAGACTCTGCTTCAGGACCACTCAGAGGATGTCCTGGCTCCATCACAAGGCTTGAGGGAAGGTCTGCAGCTCACTGCCCTCAATAGGTTTAGGCTGATCTCCTCTGGAGGAGCAGGATGGTTAATGCTGTCCCGTAGCCACAGCCAGCAAAGCTTCCCCTCTCCTTCCACACAGCATCTGGAACCCTCCCGCCTCGGGGCTCCTGGTGCAGCAGGCACTCTTCAGCTTCAAGGAGGTTTTTCCTCACTCCAGGGAGCATTTTCTAAGTCCCTCACATCAAGAAGAAAAAATGATAATCAGGCAAATCAGACTTGCAAAACTGATAATTAAAAGCCTCAAGGGGACAAGGTGAGGACACGGAGGAAGGAGGCACGTGGATTATCCCACATCTGCCTTGTCTCCTGCAGGAAGCACCAGCCAGGCCTGGGGACCACCCCGTCATCCCTTGAGGGCCTCACGCTGAAGTCACCGTGCTCCCTGCCCCAACAGCAACAAAAGGCTTCGCTTTCCCCTGCGGTGAGGGGTGTCCTGCCTGCACCGGCCGCGTGCTTCAGCAGAAACCTTCGGAAGATGGGAGTCTGAAGGGCAGGGAGAGAACAGGGCCATCCACTCAGCTGATGTGCTGTGATGTGCACAGGGTAAAGACGAAAGGAGGGTGAAAAGGGCACATCTCACCAGCCTGACAGGTCCTGGTGTGGATCAATCCCTTGAGTGGAGCCTGCTTAGGGCTCCAACACAGCAACGGACCCACCAGCCCCCTCCTCTCCTCTGCTACCACCAGTGGGACTAGCACAGGGCTGACCTGAACACTGGGAGAAAAAGCAAAATATACAGGAGGACACAAAAATGCAGTTTCTGAATTTAATAAATAAAACAGCAAACTAGGACACGGGCATCCAGTTACTCTGGTGCTTCTGTCACAAGCATGTGTAGCACAGAGGGAGAATGACTAAAAGTTCACAGTGCAAACTTAAATCCAACCAAATGGGAAAGGAAAAAGAGAAGGGAAGCGAGAGGGAGAGCAGCAGGGGATGTGGGTGCACGGAGCTCAGCCCTGGAGTTTGCAGTGTCAGGTGCTCAGGGGTGGGTTTACCAGTGAGCTCACCTCCCACTTGGGCCTCTGAGTCTAAGCAGGGCTTCGGGTCCTCTTGGCACTCCCTCCCCAACACTGCTGCCTGCATTTGCAGCCTCACAACAGAACTTTGGAGAGTCTAGTCCAGGTAACACCAGGCAACAAGAGTCTTCAGTGTGCTGTAGGCACAGGGCTCCTTATGGGTGGCATCAACTCCTGCCAGGGCTGCTTTGCTTGAGGAATCTCCAACACCACCACGGCAGCACTAGGGCTTGAACCAGGGCACACTCTCCACCTAAACCCCAACCTCACTCACGCGAGCGCCCTGTGAAAAGCTGTATTCTTCTGCAGAGATTGTAACTACAGCCAGCAAAGCCCAAGCATGAGTTACTAGAGAGCAGCAGCCTGCCGTGAACCTGAGCGTGAGCTTAAACCACGCGTCTTGCAGCTACACGGAGCTGCTCTTCCCCCAGCTCTGGCTTTGCACCTCCCGACAAGCCAGGGAAGGGACCACGCAGCAAACCCAGCTCTCCAGCACAGAGCACCGCAGGCATCAATGGCCTGTCCACACCTCTGGGGGCAACTCCCCACGGCAAACTTTCTTCTTCCTTGAAATCTCACACGAGAGGGAATTCTGGAGCTAGTTCTGGCAGCCCACACTCACGCCGCGTTGCAGAAGGGACGGCTGCCATCCTTATGCTCCCAGTGCTCCAGCTGAGCTGAGAGAGCAGAGATGACAACCCAGCATTCAGCAACTTCTCCGGTGAGAGGAACCAAACCATTCTTTAGGTGCCACCGCCCACTTCTGCCATAGAATCCAATAACAGCTCTGCTTTCCCCGGCGAGTCCGTCAGTCAGAGCAGACAGCTCAGACCAATACATATTTAAATCATAAGCAAGCAACAAAGTCTGTGCTCCTCAGGCATTAGAAATTAAACGCAGCTTGCAGTCAGACCTCAGCTCAGCTGGCGATGCTTTGGGATCCTCTACCAGCAGCTATCCATCTCCTAACTGGAAAAGATGACCTGTCCAGTGCTCAGCACCACCATAATTTGATTTGTAAACCCACGGAGTGGCCCAGAAGCAGAAATCCTTAGCAGGACAGCTTGATCCATCCTTCCCTGAAGAGGGGATGGCACAGGAGCTCTCAGAGTCTCAACAGTTAAAATTCTCATCCAAACCCACACGTTCAAGCTACAACTATCTGAAACATGCCCTCCCGCCTGGCAGGGCTGCAGCTGCTCAGCGGGGCTCACAGACACTCTGCTAAAGCCCCGCTGCTCCAAAAGGCTGCGATCACAAACGCAGCCTGGTTCGTAACCACAGCGAGCGACAAACACGCTCTCTTCCCCAAGGTGCTGCTGCAGAGGTGAAAGTTTGGGAGTCTCGGAGCACAAACCCCCAAACGGGTCTGTGCAACCCGCCGGCCAAGGGCAGGAGCTTTGGGCTGGGAGCTGACGGCAGGGAATGAATTTGCATTTTCCTTTGCTGCTCCTTCAAACATATGTGAAGCAGAGTGGGGGCTGCCAAAGGCGCTGCTTGCTGACCCAGCAGGCTCAGGTTCGTGTCAGACCCAGGGCAAGGTTCCCACGTGTCAGCCCCGCTCCTGCGCACCCCACCTCGCACCTCCTCTCCCGGCACAGCCCGACAGAGAACAGCTACTGCTGCTCCACGGTCAACGGACCAGGGTGGCAATTTCAGGGGTGCTCTGATGCCACCTGCATTTGCCAACTCTCTCCACAATTCACGAGACAAGAATTTTGCAAAATATTTTTAAATGAGCGTTTTAAAGCAGCGAAGGATTCATGCAAGATTCTCTCGTGTACATGTTGAACATATATCCCAGAGACCGACACGTTACATCACTGCCTGAAGAACGAGTGGCAATGTAAATAATCAGCTGATTGTCAGCAGCTCATAGCTGTCACCAAGCCTCTCGTCGCCTGTTTGGCGATCGTTAGGATTGAGCCATCACACGTTATTTATTTTAAACACATCCTGGAAAGAAGGCTCAGGGTAACCCCCCCCCCACCTCCATCTGGCTGCACTCGGGTCTCTCGCTGGCCCCTGAAGTCCACAGCTGGCCCTGGCCACTGAGGCACTGCCCCTACCATCGCCCCCCCAGCAGCAAGACCACGAGGACCACTCGCCTCCTGCTCACCCAAACTCCTGGGGAGCGCCACAGTGCCTCGATTTCTGACAGCGAGGTTATTAAAACAGGATTCCAATAATATTTTTGTGATAAACAGTCAGGTTAAGGAAAACACCCTCCAGGAAGTTCTGGCTGCAACTTCAGGCTATCTCTGTCCTGAGCTCCAGGGAACTGGCAGCTTCTCTC
>JANHFX010017406.1:3209-24202 GCA_027560015.1 Chloroceryle amazona | reverse complement strand
GGACTGGAGGAGTTGGTATGGGGCAGGATGAGGGCCGGGGGGTGGAGACGCTAGTCTGGAAGATGATGGGGCTGAGTTGGGAGGGGGGGCTGGAGATTGTCGAGGGGGTGGCATTGAGGTGGGATGAAGGAGGAGGAAGGCAGAGCTGGGACAGAATGGCGGCCTGCGGGGTGAGAGGCCTAGGGGGAGGGTGGGTGCTGGGAGAGGGTGGTCTGGACAGGTGTAACTGAGATGGGGGTGATGGAGTTGATTGTAGCCTGGGCCGAGTGAAGACCTGGGGCATGAGGAGCCAAAGCTGGGCGGACAGAATTGGAAGGGACAGAGTCTAGATGGGGTAGTTAGTGCCGGGGCAGTGTAGAGGCCTGGAGAGGGGCAGGTGCTATGGCTTGCAGTGTGGAGGCAAGCTGGGGCTGAAGATGTGACTAAGGGAGCAGAGCTGGAGGAGTGGGGATGAGCAAAGAGGGAATTCGGGGGAAGGTGGATTTGCAGGGATGTTTGCTTTGGGTAAAGCAGCCTTCATTAGAATGGATCCAACGTGGTGCCTGTGCTGCTACAGAATGGGGGGGTGGGACATGACACGACAACAAACAAGAAACCTGCGTGTGCAGCCAAGGCCTTTTGCTTTGGGGGTGGGGAACAGATTCCAGTCTGCCCCCCTTTGCTTTTCTGAGCAAGAGGGTTGCAGGGAGCAGGAGGGATTTGGGCCCATAGCTCTGTCAGAGCCCCTGGTGCCAGCCTGGTGGGTGTCCGGGCCTTGGGAGGGTGGGTTGGGTGGGCTAGTTTGCACCTGTATCTTAAGTTGGTACAGTTCAATCCCTGGAGAGCCAGTGATTATTTTGCTGTGAGTGTTGCACCAGCTCTATAAAGGTGTTGGTCTGAATACAGCATGGCTTGGAAGAGAGTCCCTTTCTATAAATGTCCTTATGTGCAGCCAAGTTACCCATGGGCTTGCTTGCACTGTCTCCTGGCATGAGCAGTGCCAGACACCTTTGGACAGAGACAAAGCCCTTGTCAAGAAGCAAAGTCATGGTAGTGTTATCTCTGGGGTGGAGCCTGCCCTGGTGCCTCAAAGAGTACAGCTGAGGCTGCTCCGGGAAGGGACTGACTCCCCCCAGGCAGGTGTCTTTGTCTGTGTCACCTTTTCCTCCGGCGGCTTTTTAAGCTCTTGGCCTTTTGTGTGCAGAACTTTGACAGACACCATTTCCTCCGCTTTCCCACCACAGTTGATATGTTGCTTAGGTTGTGGTGGTTTGGGGTTTTGTTTGTTTTTTTTTCATAAAATAGCCTTACAGGCCACAGTGCCTTGCAGGATAGCTGAGCTGCTTGCAGATGTTTTATTCTCGAGCTTGATGGTTTAATGCAACAAGTTTCCCCAGAGCACAGGTACGGCACTGGGAAGAGAGAGGTCCTGTGTGACCGCTGTGGTGTAGCAGCTGCATCCATTGGGGAAAATATTACATGTCTGGAGGTTAATCGTGTGTTTCAAAACCACTCGTTCATCAGAAGGCTGTACCAAAGCACTCCTTCTGCTGGAGAAGAAGAATGTGCGTGTGTCCCTGTGTTGGTGTAAATGTGGATGTAGTGCCCTGCAAGTTTAAATGCACCTTGAAGGCCCGACATTGCGTGACCAGTGCTGGGGTTGCTCACTCTGCACCAGCCTGCAGGCCCCTGAAGTTTCCATTTTGCTGTATGGCAAAGTCTCCTCACCCCTGCACTGCCATGCTTGCCCGGCATGCTGATTGTTCCCAGATCAATTCATAGTGCAGCTGATGGTGCTCTGCTTCTGCCTCTTACTCCCCAATGGCATGTTCTTTTCTCTAGATGATGTTTCTAGGTAAGTTTTGTGCCTCGAGCGTGCTGCTGAAGGAGAGGAAGTTAGTTACTTCTGCATTTTCTTCGGTGATTGTTTTGGGACCCTCCTGTCCAGGCAAGTGCAGGGTGGAAACAAAGGTCTGAGATGTGCAGGGAGGTGTACTACTTTTCCCTGGATTTCAAGCCTTTTAGGGAATGGGTGTTATGCAGTGCTATACGTGTGAATTTTCTTTCATTCTGGCCACAGTTCTAGGGTCATTCTCATGGTGCTGAACCTGCAGGCAGGAGGAGATTTCATGTATTTCTTTATTTTAGTGATGTTTTTTCCAAGGCCTGTCTTAGGGGTGCACATAGGACTATCAGGGCAAGATCAAGCCTTGAGGGATTCAGTGACTGGGAAGAGTGAGTCTGGACACTGGGGCAGAGTTCGTTTTGCATTATTTGCTCTAAACCACGAGTGGGGCAGATGCAATGCATGGACTGGTCCATAGTGGTTGTCTCGGATCCAGGTGTGCCTGGTGGCTTCCATGCCAGCCTGCCAGTTGGGCAGGGTGGGGTTTGTTTCTAGATTCTTTGCTGGACACTTCTTTTCTGTGGCATGGGCTGTGTCACTCACCTCTGCTTCCCAGGGCCACAGTGTGGCTGTGATTCAGCAGGCTCTCTGCAGAGCTTTCTTGGACCATGAGGTGAGAGACATTTTGCATTTCACCGTATCGCACAGAATGAGGGCATGTTTAGAAGTCAGAGCTCATAGCTACTGACAACATTACTAATGTGCATTGTATGTCAAAATCTGATCTGTATGGGGGTCCATCATCTGTCTCTGAAGTTCCCACTGTGGAAGATGCTTTGGCAGATAAGAGATCAGCACTCGAGGCAACACCTAACCTGTCTGTAAGAGTCCTTCCTTGACAAGGTCCTTGAAGCTTGGAAGCATCCACCTGTAAATAGTGTAAATTCCAAATGGGGGGCTTTTTTTTTTTTTGTGGTCAGAACCCATGGAAATCTCACCTCCTTAGGCAGCCACCATTGAATGGTGGCATTTGTATTTAGATCAAGGTGGTGACAGGTAATAGTGGTAACTAATGGTGACTTTGAAACAGACTTCACCTTTTCTTTATTTAATATTGTAATTTCTTTTTTAAAATCCATTTCCTTAAACTAAGCACATTTTAAAATAAAGGGCTAAAGCTGCCAGAATCTGTTGAAATAACCTGAGGTAGGAATTTGCTGCTGAAACTTTCCAGCATTGAACTGCTGCAGCGGGGGAACTCCTGTTCAGTAAATGGAAACAAGTGTCTTGAAATTAGTCAGCTGGTGAGCTGTTTTATCAAGGGAATAAATTGTCCAACCTGAAACAATTTAAGTGTAAAATACTTCGATGTTTTACATCAATTTACACAGTTTTTCTGCATCATTCTGTTTAACACATGGGGAGGAACTGCTTCCCAAAACAGATTTGCTGTCCAGTTTGTCCTGCTCTAGTTTAACTGACTCCAGTGAAAGTGGCACAGGGTTTTGTTTTTAGGGTATGGTTTTCTAGCCATACATAACTTGCCCTAAATTGCTGGGAAATTAATCATCCATCTCAAATTCTTACTTGGTATTTACCCGCTGTGAAAAAAAGAAAGCAGATTTGCATAGTTTGGTTCCTTTACAGCCCTTAGTAGCTACATATCTGCAGAGCTTCATGGCTGTTCGCTATGGAGGGAAACAGCTGAAGCTTGGACTTCCCTGATGCAGTTCCTGCGAGTGGTTGGAGAGCTGGGCTGAGGCTGCACCCACGTGGTTTATGGTGTTTGCCATTCACTTTGGTGCACGTTGACTGTAGAGCTGAGCCTTTCAGACAGGGAGGCTGAGTGCTGGCTGAGACTGGGTAGCGTGAACTTTGTGTTTGTGATGTTTTATGCAAAGTGAGTTCATTGTGGGGGGACCAAGGAGTGTCTGGAGGTTGTTGGGCATGCTGG
This sequence comes from Chloroceryle amazona, assembly GCA_027560015.1. Taxonomy (NCBI): domain Eukaryota; kingdom Metazoa; phylum Chordata; class Aves; order Coraciiformes; family Cerylidae; genus Chloroceryle; species Chloroceryle amazona. The sequence continues at coordinate 20,423 of JANHFX010017406.1, read as the reverse complement.
GAAGATAGTGGAGCCTTGGCACCACTGAGAAACTCTCTGTGGGGGTAGCTGCAGCAGTCCGTGGCTCCAGCGCTTCAGGGGAGTTCAAACGGCCCCACTTAAAAGAGAGATTGCTCCTCTGCCACCCCTTCCTTCTTGCTGACACTGGCAGTTTTGTGCCTTCAGGGGAAACAGGATTGTGGAAGTGACCAAGGTTAAAATTAAACAGGCAAAACTGGGTATTTTTAGCCCAGAAGAGTTTCCTCATCCCATTCATTGTGAGAAGGCTGCTTGCCATGGTGCAGCTGAGGAGCAAGGATCAGATCTCCCTCTTTCAGCAGCAGTGGTAGGTGATGGCTTGGTGTCCTCTCAAGCCCAGCCTGGAGCCATGCATCTCCCCCAGCATGGCCTTGCATGCTGAAACTCAGTCTGACAGACTCTGAGGAGTGCTTGGGCAATGCCACTGGCAGAAAGCGGTACCTTTGGGTTCAGCACAGCTTGGGTGGCACGAGCAGTAAACCTTGGCTGATGTGCTGCAGGTGTTTGAACATGGCTCCTGGGCTGCCACAGCATGTCTGGCTTCAACCACCACAGAAGGGGACTTTGCATTAATGGTGGCTCATGAACCACCTCTGGAACTAGGCAGTGCTCTGCTTTCAAGCAATAGCACAGGGAACAGGAGGGAGGAGCAGCCTGGATCTGCAAAGTGTTAGGTTTTCTCAGGTTGTTCTCTCATCCCTCCAGCCTTAGTCAACAGGCCTGCTTGACATTGTCCTCTGAGAACAGTTCTTGTTGCAGCCACTGGTGAAAAGTGGGTATCAGCTGCTGTACTAAAGAAACACAGTGAATGGTGTGTGCAAAATGAGGCGCTTCCCCAGAGCCTTGCCTCAGTGCTGGATCACTCCAGCAAGGACACCTGGGCTACCTGCCCATAGCTGGAACAGAGATGTGCAGGGTGAACACCTGGCTGGAATCAGACTTGCCCACACCTGTTGCAGGACTGGCCCATGCTGGGAATCCCAACACCTTCCTACCAGGCAGCCTCCTCTAGGCTGTGAGGGAGAAGACCAGGCACAGAGGGGCCACTGAACTGAGAGGGGAGAGCCATCACACGCAGGGGCTGCTGTATAGCGCTTGGCATCGCCTGCCTGATGGAGCACTCCTCCAGGAGTGGAGGAACTGTTCAGATAATTTTAGACATTGCTCATAATTTTTTTATTGGAGTGACCTTTCTGTAGCGAGAGCCTGCAGTCTCTCAGTGGATCTGGCTCGGTCCCTCCAAACTGTGTGTCAGCTCTGGTAATCTGAAAGCTCTGCTCAAGTCTCTAAGCTTTGAAATACCCCCCTTCTTTTTTTAGCCCCTCTTCTCTGGGGCAAGAGATTAGAGTGTCTGTATGCCTGCAGTTTTTAAAATAATTGCCATCCTCCTTTATTGGGTACAAGCCTTAAATGTGGAGATGCTTCAATATGCTTGTCAGACAAGTTTGCATTTAGGTCTGTTTAATACGAAGATGAGGACTCTGTTTAATTACAGTCTTCATTCTTCTGTTTTTGAATTTGTTGTAACGTATGGCTAAGAGCCTCTGTGGCCTGAGAATGAAGTGGGGAAATTTGGAAGTTGTCTGAGTCAAAAATGAGGAAATGCTGTCAGGAAAAAAGATTTGCTGTTGCTCTTAAGTGCTTGCTGGTGTCTCTCCACAGGCACTGTGGCCCTTTGTGGATGTTCTGCCAGGGTGAAAACTCTGATTTGAAGCTGGATCTGTATTAGATAGGAGGAGCGTAGGAACCATTTGGAGATGAATAAGAGGAACCTTCTATTGTTACAAGCAGAGAGAGGATGGAATTTAGTGTGGATTTTACTTCCAACCCGATAAGTGTTATCAGAAAATGGACTGCTGATGCTGCTTGGAACAACTGCCATTTTAGCATTTGAATTCAGGCAGAGTTTTGCAGAAAGGTCTGATCTGGATTTGGTGTTTAGTCCATAAAAGAGCCATTTCAGTTACTCGGTATGAGCTGTTTTTACAGTCCATTTGGGACGGGGCAGCAAACAGGGAAGGTTGGTGGGGGAGGCTATGGTTCAGGTAGTGTTGGTGGTAATGAGCTTGCAGGGTTCTCAGCAGCTCTCTGCCTTGGGATCAGATGGTCTGTACTGTCTGAAATCTTCCAAGTGTAGCCAGGCTTAGTCTGCCTCTCAGAGACTTGAATCAGGGGTAGAAATGAACCCCAAATGAGCTTCCAGCTGCCAGGAGCCCCACTTCAAAGTAAAATGTGGAAAGGATGGCTGACATTTACAGTCCCTCTGTGCCAAGCTGCTAAACTGCCAGTTCTCATTGTGGTTGTGGATGGGTCCACTGCAGACAGAGGCAGGAGACACTGGAGCATGGTGAACCAGGCAGAGCTATTCAGGATCATACCAGTAACTGGTACCCACTGTTGCAGCAGCTCAGCCCTGTTTCCAGGCCTGCTGTACATCTCCTGCGCAAAGCCCTCACACACATGAGAGCAGGGTGGGCTGGGAGCACTAAACGGTGAGAGGACACACTGTGCCTCCACAGGGTGTTCAGCACATCCTACTGCTCTTCCTGTTGGTGGAGGATGGGGTTGGTGGGAGGTCAAGGGGAAGTGATCACATCTGTGTGACCTGCAGTGCTGTCTGGTACAGAAACCAAGGGAAGCTGGAGGTGGGAACTCTCCCTTCTGCCTGGGGACTTCCTGATGGAGGAACAACAATTTGGGTAGTGAAAGGGGTGATTTTTCTGGTGTAGAAATATTTGCAGTAGCTAGGATAGTTTTGGTGAGGTGAGCCAGAAGAATAAATAGAAGCATTTTAAACATTGGGGTTGTAAGGCTGCCGAACTGTGAAGGGCTAAGGAGCGCTTGCTTCACTCCCAGCCACACCTCTGATACCCTTACCAGTCCTCCCTTGGGCCGGGCCATGCCTGGTTTACTTAGATGTGTGCCAGGTGAGGCAGAAAACCCACCCTGCAGTAGATGACAGGGCCAATGTGGTTGCAATGAGCTCTGTATGCAGCTCACGTGAGCTCTTGCTTCACTGAGGCTGTGCTGGGAAACAGGTGAATATTCACCACCCAAAGTTCTGCCCAGTTACCTGCTTTCCCCTTAAATATCTCCCTTCTCACCATCCCCAGGTACAAGAACCAAGCCACTTGGGAAATGAGTGTTAAAATAGGTTCTCTAAGAAATCATGCTTGTACCATGAAAGGTTCAGCCGTAAGCTTTTGTGTATAGAAGAAAGGCTCTTATGCAGAGCCATTAACTGATTTTTGGCTACGTGATCTCACTCGGTTTCTTAAATAACATGGTGAGTGATCATCCTCTGCCATCCCCTGGTGTACTGGGCAAGCAAGCAGAGATTTGGTTTCCTTCCTCAGTGGAACTGCTTCGGTGCTCGCTGGATGTCAGTTGCTTCCCTGCATTGCCCTTGCTTGGAGGGAGGTGCTGTGCTGGGAGGCTCTGCTGGGAGCTGGGGCTCTGGGAACTGTCAGCTCTGGGGGGGGGGGAATGGGCATTGAACGGTTTAACTCTGAGAAGACTGAACTGAGGTTTAAGGATGTGTCCTCTTTAATATTTCTAGCTCTTGCATGCCTGCCTGTGCTATCTTTAAAGCTTCCTACATAGGTTTCTTTTTTTATAAAAATTTATGCTGCCATCCAGGCTGATTCCTCCGTCTGAGTGTGGTGCTCTAAAAGAGGAACACTTCTGCATTGACTGACCGTGTGGGATCAGTGGGATTTTCTTTCATCTCTGCTCTGAGCAGCCCTCAGTGTGCAGAAGTGGCTTGGATGTAGCTTTGGGAATTGCTTCTTTTTCCAAGAGCTCAAGTTGAATATGCGGCCAGGGATGCCCTGTGAGCCTTCATCTCAGGCCCAGGTGGGAGGCAAAGATGAGTGAGAGAGGTCATAGGTAGGTGGCACAGCTCTTAAACTAAAGGACCTGCCTGTGTGTACTTGCAGTGCTTCTTTCAAGTCTGTGGGTTTTATCTTCAGTGATGCTGCACAAAAGACGGAGGCTCTCCAGCCCTCCAACAAAAAAGGGCTGTCGCTTTTCACAGCTAATAACTTCCAAGAAGCAGCAACACTTCGTCACTTCCACTTTGGATCTGTGGCTGGGGATTAATTCCTCCCTTTCCACTCGATTAAAATTTTGTCAGCCTGGTCTGGGATTAGAGTTACTCAGTGCCTTGGTCTCTAGCTCTTGTCCATCTTGAGTTTTAGCACATTGTGGAAGCCAGCTTCTGCAGAGGCTGTCTGCAGAAAAGCTGATGGAAGACCGGTGCTTTCTGTGGGGCGAGGAGGGGAGAATAATTAAAACCTTTCCAGAATATGATAAGGGGCAGTAGATACTGAGTTATCACTTCCCCCACCTTTCTTAGTGTATGTACCAAGGCATAGCTGGTACCCAGCAGTGCATGCACATGTGGACGGAGCAGGTTTTGATGGAAAGGCTGCCTTGACGTGCTGGCTTTTGTTTGGGGAGGTGTTTCAGTATGTTGGTTCAGATGGATGTGAATGAACTGTTTCAGAGGCTAGACTTCTGTTAGCAGCAACATTAGCCTGTACTCCGGTTAGTACTGGCTACTTTGAAAAACAGGCAGAGATAGGCTGGGAAACAGCAGTAGCAGACTGGCATTTTTATCCTGTTCTCATTTTCTACTCCTGCTTTCTGTGGCAGAGGTACCTTTGCATTGCTCCCCGTTGGAGAATGCCTACTAATGCAGTCTCCTTGGAGCTGACAAAGCTGTTATGTGGTGCCAGTCCCAACAAAATCACTTCTCAGAAGCAGTTAGATCTTTCACAGTGTCCTATTCTTCTGCAGGTCATGGACAAACTGTCAATAGGGTTTAAGATGTTGTTAAATCTTCATACCCACAGAGTAAGATGTGATGTGCCTTTGGCTCACAAGGTGTCCTTGATGCTGATCAGGGATCCCAAAGACCATTCTGGACAGTGTTAGAGTAAACCCAGACCTATAGTTTTTCCTGCAGAGGTAGTTGGCATAGTGTTGGCATATTTCAGAAGCAACGTGGAGGAAGGGCAGGATGAAATGCATGTCTGGAGAAAGTTTCCTTCTGTGGTTTGCTTCTAGCCCCCAAACTTGGAGAAGGGGTATTCTCTGTGAGTGAGTGATACCAGCGTGTTTGATGAGCTGCTGATGGTGGTGAAAGGGGCACTGCATCGGGTGCAGGAATACAGAAAAGAACTTCTGTCTCCAAACCTGTATCATGGCTGTTCTGGATGGGCAATGTGCTTGGGAAACCAAACTCCTTAGTGATGAGCTGCTTCCTCAGACATTTCTAACTGGAAATCTGTGATCTCAAAATCTATTAATACACTACAAATAATAACAGTCTCTGCCAGCTTCTAGGCCTGTTTTTATATCATCTAGGGTAAAACTGGTGCTCAAAGGAATGGAAAGAAGTCTGAGATCTCTTGTTGAAGGATATCTGCTAGTTGACCAACAGGATGTTGAAGGGTTTTCAGGTAGAGCTGCTTGTGAGAAGTAAGGCAATGGAAATTAATCCTATTTCCTTCACAGCTTGGAGGTTGCTGTTTGAGTTCTCATTTACTTCCTTTGTCTTCTTTGTTTGTTTTTTTTTTAGAAATAAACCAGAGGCAGTAGAAGTAACATTTGCAGGTAAGCTCCACGGATATCTAGGGCTGGCTAGAATGGTCTGCCCACTATTACACCCAGTGTCCCTGAATTCACCCAGTGGTGCTGCAAGGGGAGGAGAGCTGCACAGGAGCAGACAGTGTGGACACCCTGCATTGTCCCCAGAGCTGGGGATTTGTCAGCTGTCCTACTATTTTATCTGTCTGTCCACCTTCCCTTGGTTCTGCCCCCCCACCCCCCCGCAAGCAGTGAGCTCAGTGGTGGCAGTGCTTTGTTTGGTCTGTGCCTGCTGCACAGCTTTTCTCTTTTCCCTTGCCTCTTCTCCAGTCCTGCCCTTCATGCTACTTGTTACTAGATCTTTAGCACCATCTGGTTTGGGTTGTCAGCTGGCTTGGGGTGACAGGCAAGACGAATTCATCACCTGAAGTTTGCTCTCTAGTAGAAGTGCCAGGGAAGTTCAAGTGTTCATTCAGCACCTCATTTTTTACTTCTGTTACTAAGAATCTGTTTAAGCTTCAGAGCTCCATGGGGAAGAGGAGCTTGCTAGGTAGTTGGAGGGTTGACTTGCCCTGCCCGTTCTGCATTGAAATGGAAACTCTTTCAGCAGGCAGTGTCTGAGCTGCCTTTGCTGGCAGAGATGTTTCCTCCTCCAGGCTGCAGCTGTGACCTGGTAGGCAGGTCGGTCACTTTCTATGCTGGCCATCCAGAAGGCTTCTGTCTCTGTGTGTTTGTGTCCTTGTGCATTGAGCACAAGCAGATTTGCCAGAGATGCTAAATGACCTCCCAGTAAGGGGGTTGAGGCCCCGTCCTGGGAGACATTCAAGGTGAGGCTTGATGAGGCTTTCAGCAACCTTCTGTAGTTGAAGGTATTCCTGCTGTCAGCTGGGGGGTTGGACTAGATGTCCTGAGAGGTCCCTTGCAACCCAGACATTTCTATAATTCTATGACACTAGACTAAAGCTTTCTGTGATGGCCAGGTGTCAAAACTGTTTCAGCCCTTTAAATGATAACAGGTCTCTCTACATGATGTTACCACTTTCCTTAATGACAGGTTTCTCTCTTGCTGCGTGTGAGGGCTGGAGCAGGGGAAACAGTGTTGCTTCATGCAGTTTGTAGAACATGTAAGGAAAACCTTCCCCGGAAATAGGAACTGGTTCCTGTTCCCTCATGTTTCTCTTGCTTGTTTCATAGACTTTGATGGAGTCCTTTACCATATTTCAAATCCCAATGGAGACAAGACAAAAGTGATGGTTAGTATTTCTCTGAAATTCTACAAGGAACTCCAGGAACACGGTGCTGATGAGGTGAGTATCTCTGGGCCTTGAGCCTACAAATACTCTCTTAGCATGGGCAATGTCCTTGCCATGTTGGTGGATCTAACGTCTAAACCTTAGAGGAACATCTGTGCTCCCATCTCATGCTGGTGAAAGGAGAAGCCCTGTGCCAACCTGGAGTCCCATTTTGCTGGAAGACAGGGGCTAAGTGTATTCACACTCTCTCATCATTAAGTCGTCATCTTACATGACACTACAGCCTGAAAGGCACCGCCAATTTTGACAATCAAAATGATTGTGAGGCCTGATTGTACAGAAGTAGTTTCCCTGACAGATGTGTTGAGCCCACAAGTGGAAGGATGCACCAGAATCTAGATTCTCTAGATGCTCTTCTGATTCGAACTGTGCTTGAGAGCAAGTGATGGGCTCTTGCTATGTGTGCAGACCTCAATCTACAGGCTGGTTCCCTTTTTGCTGCTGCTATATGAAGTAGCAGGTTCAGTTCCTGTTGAAGGGGCTGGGGCTGAGGAGGGCCTTTTATGGTAGAAAGAAGGAGCCTCTCTGAGCTGTCGTTGGGTAGCGAGGCAGGAAATGTGACTCAGTTCCTGAGTCAGTTTTCAAATCTCCACATGGTAGCAAATGGGGTTCACTTCAGCAGGCTTTTGCCTCTCGGTGTCTGTCTTTGGAGGAAAACAAGGAAACTGCTCCATGAGTTTATTGCAAGTCTGGCAAGAAGCAGGCAATTTGAACCCAAAGTGAACTCCTGCATGTTGCTGCAAGACCTACCAAAGTCAGAATAAATATGACACAAGTGTCCTGCTTTCCTGGTTCCTGTATGATGTGCTTTCTAGGAGCAGCGTTGCTGGCTACTGAAGATACCGCTGCTGGCAAATGAGTCAAATGGTAGAGCACTTGCAGAATGTTTAGTGAGGATCAGTACAGTGTGAGAACCACCATGATGGGCAAGTGTCTGACACCACTGTGCACCAGTAGCCACCACGGTGGTGGTGGAAGGCAACTTCTCAAGCTTTTAGAGGATAATGGGATTTTTGCAGGACTGCCTTGGGAGTGCTAACTGACTAGAAGTTACATTTTTAATCACCAGTTAGCAAACTGTGGCTCTCTGTGTTTCCCTGGAGATGACAAAGCTTGTTTCTGCTCTATCTTTGATGAAACCTCACTGTGAAGAGCACAAACTGGGGTTCCTGCTAGGACAGAGCATCCCCTGGGCTGCTGCTGGCAGGCAGGCTCTCTGCTGAGAGGAGGTTTTGGCATGCTGAGATACCATGCATCCTCTGCATGGTAGTGGGTGTCATCCCAGGAGGGCTGTTTCTGCCACAGCATTGTGTTCTTCTCTGTAAAATACCTCCTGTTCCCAGCCCCCTCATATACACAGAACTATGGTTCAGTAGAAAATTGCCGTTGATATGAAGTTCAGCAGTGATTATGTTTGAAGAAAGGTTTGTGCTGTGCTGTAGGCAGCTCAGCTTCTGGGAGGCACCCAAGCTGCCTGGAGGTCTCCTCTCCATCCCCATCTGTCCCATGCAATAGTTCCAAGACAGGGCACGTGATCACCCAACTGCACTGCGCCTGACCCCACTCAGAACTTGCCTTCCCCAGGGAGACAGACAGGGTATGCTCTGCATCTGCTTGGAATGGGAAGAAGGGTTGCAGCTGTCAGATCTGTTGTGTCAAGCTCTGCCAACGGTTCTCCTTTGAAGGTATGAGGTGTATAGAAAGGATGTCCTTCCCCATACAAGACTAGGAAGAACTTTTAAAAATTCCAGTTTTGAGTCCTGTTCTGCAGCACATCACCTGTCAGTGGGGTTCAGGGAGTTCTGCATAGAGCAGAAGCAGTCAGTCCATGAGTCAATATTTGTCCAAGTTCACTTAGACTAGGGGACCTGGGCTGTGCAGGAGGAAACAACTCTGACAGCTTGTTTAATTTCTTTCCTAGGTATTGAAGAAAGTCTATGGAAACTACTTGGTAAATCCTGAATCAGGTAACTGCAATAACACTTGCTCTGTGTGGGTATGAATGCAATTCCAAAATCATTTACGTTGCCTCAGATATGCTCAAATGAAGGCTGCACTACAGCTAGGGCTCTCTGTACAATAACTGGCAAATTAAAAGGTGGTTTAGGTACATCAGGGCTGAAGTAGCTTGCAGCACAGACTGTAATTCTTGATGCAGCCTTCCTCCGGGAAGCCTTTGTTCCTTGCTGTTGGGGTCTTTGTTCTTCTTAAAGACACTTTGTGAGAGGCAGGAAAACCATGGTTACCTGTGACAGCATCTCTTCCTACTCACTGCAAAAACCTGGGGGCAGCTCAGCCAGCAAGTGTGTCTGGGAGCTCAGGAAGGAGCCCCAGGAACATTGCCATGGCCATGCGCCGAGTTCAGGCATGGCTTCTGGTGATGCTTGCAGTGGGAAGCGCTCACCTTTGGAGCTTTGGGGAGGGCTTAAGGCAAAGGTGGAACTGTAGGTGTTTCTTTCCAGAAAATGCCTCTGGCTTCACCATGCCCTGAATAGATGACTAAGGTTAGTGTCTGTCCCTCCCCAGGTTACAATGTCTCTTTGCTCTACGACCTGGAGAACCTTCCTGCAGACAAGGATGCTATCGTGCACCAAGCCGGCATGTTGAAGCGCAACTGCTTTGCTTCGGTCTTTGAGAAATATTTCAAATTCCAGGAAGAGGGCAAAGAAGGAGAAAAAAGAGCTGTCATCCACTACAGGGACGATGAGACAATGTAAGTGTTCACACCACAGAAGTTGGATGGCTGCCGGACCACTCTCTGCTCCTACTCGTGGCTGTAGGTTATGGGCGGAAAGTCTGGAAATCCTACTGCTCTGTACCTTGGCAGGGTGATTAATAAGGGCTTGTTCTGGACTGTCAGAAGTATCCAGTGAGGTGAGCCAGAGGAATAACAGCTGCAGGGATGTTACACAAGAATCTGTTAGTGGCAGCACTTGCGGCTGCATGCAGGAGAGGAACTGGCCGCTCCCAACAGAAATGTTATCCTCCCTGTAAATACTGTCTCGAGGGAGGGGAAAATTCCATCAGCCAGGCCTATGAGTGGTTGTTGTATCTACATGACCTTGTCACGTGGTTGCTTCCTTATCCAGTTGTACTTCTTAGCTCTGGTTCACAGCTGGGTTCTCTGCTCTCCCCCACCTGCAGGTATGTCGAGGCAAAAAAGGACCGCGTCACGGTTGTGTTCAGCACAGTATTTAAGGATGACGATGACGTGGTGATCGGAAAGGTGTTTATGCAGGTATGGAAACTGAATTATGGGGAAAGGGTCTGGTCCTTGATTCAGATGCCTTCTTGCTTGAAGCAGCATTGCCAAACAAGCGGATGTTAGGCTGCAGTGAGCTCACAGGCAGTTTAATGCATGTAAATGCTTTGTAGGGTTCGAGGCTGCACTGGGATGAAACAGCCATGTTAATAGGCACAGGCAGTATATTTTCTAATCCAGGCTCTTGCATTGTCATCTTCATTGTCTTACTCATGTGGACAGAAAAATACATCTGTGCTACAGATGAGAAACTACAGTGAATACTTCAGTACCCACCTTGAGGCCCTGTAGTGCAGCAGCTGTGGTGTAGGGCTTACCAGCCATCTGAGGAGCTGAGTGTGGTGGGGAGGCTGTAGGGGCAGAAGAAGGGATGGTGCAATGTTTTGCCATGCCTGGGATGGTGCTGAGAGTGATCTTCACCTCCAGGTTTGTTCCTGCTAATGCTCAAATGCTGCAGAGAGACTCAGCAGCTCACGTGTGTGGCTGCTCTCGCATGCTGTGGTGGGCTCTCAAATTTGAACTTTCCTGAGCTATGAATTTGCTTAGTTTGCAGTCTTGGATCAATCATCACAATGCCACGTACTTCTGGACTCAGCTACCCTTTGCAGCTGCCATTTATCTGGGAAGCATTCAGAGGCCTGTAGTAAACACATGTCTGTTAGTGGCTGTGTGTGGCCTGTGCAGATTGACACATTTGCCTACAGCAGGGGAAGGCTCAGTGCGTGCTGATGCATGTGTTCATCCATGTCACTGGCCCATGCAGCTCACCATGTGTCCGCTGAGGCACCTGGGGAACCTCCTATGTGGGCAAGGCTGTCTAGCCCTGCCCTGCAGGGTGTTCCAGTGCTAAAGAAGCTTTAGTCTGTCCATTCCAGGGTACCAGGCCATCCTGCTGACAGGCTCGTGGCCAATGAGTTACTGGCCCAGTTTGTTAGATACCAGTTTACCTGTGTTGGGGGTCATCAGAACAGGGTCTGTTGTGATAGAGGTCTTATCTTGCAGCTGGGCTCTCTGTTCTTTAGCTGCAGGCAGGGCATCTGCTCTGGCTTGGAACTTTTTCCCACCAACATATCCTACAGCCTGGAATTCAGCTTTAAAAACAGGGAGGAAGGTGTGAGGTGAACAAAACAGGGTTTGTGAGGCTCCCAGGGAGGTGGCAGGGCTTTAAGGCAGCAGCTATACCAGAGTCTCTGTGTCCCAAGTTCTTGGGTTTTACCACAGCAAACTCTGCTCCTTCCCAGCCACAAGAATTTCCACTCTGAGTCACGATGGCTCCTTCCCTCCAGCTATTGCTCTTGCATAATGCAGACCAGTCGGGCATAGTGGCTGCTCATCTGGGCTCTCATGGAGAAAATCTGACCATTAACAAACCGGTGAAGCTATTTGAACCATTTCGCCCTCTGGCATAAGCAGGCGGAAGTGCAAGCTAAGCATTTTGCTAAGGAAACCCTGGTGAACTACCTGTTTTTTTAAAGGGGCACAGATGCTCCTGCCCGTACCATGGTGAGCTGTGCTCGGATGGGAAGAGAAGCTGAGGGTGGCTGATGATCTGTAGGTTGGGCTGGGGGTCAGTGAGGCAGAGGGGAGGCTGCCCTGCCTGGGGCAGGAGAATGGTGTCCAGGCTTACCCAGCCCTGCCTAGGGACGGTCCTGTAATTCCTGAAATGTGGAGCTAGTGTCTTTCATGTGAGGTGGGGGTTCTGCTGCTATCAGAGAGGTTCCCTGGCGGAAGGGATCTCCCTGCCTGCAGGTATTGTTTCAAGGTGCAGAGAAGCAATATTAGGAGCAGTCTTTGCCACAAACTTCAAACCCCATAGGTGCCTCAATGCCAAGGCAAAGGCTTCTGGTGGGAGATGCTTTCTCCAACAGCAGAGCCTTTATGCTGTGTGCCATGGAGACCTCAGCCCTGAGAATGTCCTGTCCTCTATCATGATGTGTCCTGCCTGCTTTCTCTGGAAGCATTCATGGCGCTGTCTCATGTGCTTGCTGAGATTGAGGTGTCCCTTCCACAAAACATATGTGGCAGGAGCTGTGACACTGAAAGTCACCCCAGCTGAGGGGCTGTACTAGGACTATGTGTGAACTCAGGACAGACCTGCATTTTGGTCTGGTTTCAATGGGAAGAGGGATTGTTTTCCAGAGGTGTGGCCTGATGGACTCAGCCCATTCAGGGAAAGCTGAGAAACCTCCTGTTTAGTGGCCCAGTGGGAGTGCAGAAGCCCCATTTGCTTTCCCAATGTGTTGCTAGAGTGTTCTAGTGGGACTCAACTTCACTTTGTTTTGTTCAGGAGTTCAAGGAGGGTCGCCGGGCCAGCCACACAGCCCCACAGGTGCTCTTCAGCCACAGGGAGCCACCCTTGGAGCTGAAAGACACAGATGCAGCTGTTGGCGACAACATTGGCTACATCACCTTTGGTAAGCAGGCAGCTCCAAGGCCTTGGGGACACTTGGGGAGGAGGGAGATTCCTGCTGCTGCATGGAAAACAAAATGGAATTTGCCTTCCCTGAGTGTTGCAGAGGTTCAATGGGGGCTGAAGGGTGGTGGAGTTCAATTCCATATTGTCTGCCTCCTTTGGTTTGTCCCTTTACTGTATTAGGTCACCTCAGCTCTGCTGTGGGCCATGAGGCATGAAAATGGGCAGTGAGTTATGTAGTGTCTGCCTACCAAATAAGTTGAGCATTTAGAAGCAAGGGCAGGGTAGGTGTGTGCTGTGATATTGTAGAAACTGGAGGGTTCATGCGAGTCTATTTGTAGCTCCTCCAGCTGCAGGCAGCTGTGCAGTCCTTGATGAGCAGAGGCAATCAGAGAGCAGGAGCAGTTGTGCTTCTCCAGCTCTGCCTCTTTGCTCTGGGCCACACGCTTCCATCTCTGATAAGCTACTTTCCCCTGCCTGCAGAGTTTCTGGCCAGCAGTCATCACTTCCTTCTGGGCAACAATGCTGAGGAGTCCTGCCCCTGCCCTGTTCAAAGGGAGAGGTCTCTTCCAGAGAAATGGGCGTCACAGTTGATTGGATACGTCATCAGGGTCTCTTAGGCCAGCACTGCTGCAGTTCTGAACTTAAGAGGTGGAGCACAGACACTGCAGGGGATGAGAAAGTTAGCAATGGTGCCCTGAGGTTAGAGCAGCTCATCAGCTATAGGGGGGGCTGTCTAATGGCAGGTCTGGGACCTGCAGTGAGACTTCATTCTTGTTGAGATAAAATTTCCCTGTTATCTGATCTGACAGTCTCAGGTGAGGTCATCACACAGACAAAAAAGTCTTTGAGCTGTTGGATCTGTGATGCTTAGCACAGCAGCAGCCTGTGGAAAGAGCGAGCCACTGGCCCCCTGCAGTAACCACATCTGACTCTGTCATGGGGCCAGCAAGAGGCCAGGCAGGGATCTACAACTGATTTCAAGATCCAAGGGCAGACTGGATCCTGAAATCAGCTGAGCAGCCTGGCTGCTCTTGTCCGCCTCCCAGCTCTCCTCTGTTGGCTTTTCCCAAACATTGAAGTAGCATCTTGCAGTTTCCTACAGTGCTGTCATCACTGGGACTCCTGTGTCCCCTGGAGTGTCCAGGCTTCTGTGGAAAAGTGCTGCTAAGCCCTGCATTTAAAATCACTGGTGCTTAGGAGGCACTAATAATTGTGTCATCCTTTTTCACCCTCTTTTTTTAGTGCTGTTCCCCCGTCACACCAATGCTGCTGCCAGAGACAACACCATAAACCTGATCCACACGTTCCGGGACTACCTGCACTATCACATCAAGTGCTCGAAGGTACCCAGGGGACAGGACTGCGGGGGTATAGGGTAGTTTCAGCCCGTCTAACCTGGGAGCTGCAGGGGTGGAGCGTGAGGCAGGGGTGTCCCTCCAAGAGCTCACTATGCTCTGTCGTTGCCCCCCCCGAGTCATGCAGGGGTGGCAAGTGATGCGTCATCACCTTCTGCTGGGTCTTTGATGCAGGCAATGCCTGTTTCCTTCCCATCCTAGCAGCAAAGTAGGATTTTCCCTTTAGGTTCTGTTTTCCCTTCTTTTTGGTAACAGAAGTGAAAGAAATTGTTCACAGAGCCTTGGCTTTGGCCAGGACTTAGGCAGAAGTTTTTGCTGCTGCCTCTGGAACTCCCCTGATAGCAGCATGGCTGTGCAGAGCTAGATGCTTTCCCAGCAGGAGCAGAAAGACAGCTCCTACCTCATGTCCTGAAATCTCAGCTGTGAAGACAGGATCCTGACATGTCACCATTTTGTCCTAATGAAACACAGGCCTATATCCACACGCGTATGAGGGCAAAAACATCAGATTTCCTCAAGGTGCTGAACCGTGCCCGTCCAGACGCAGAGAAGAAAGAAATGAAAACAATCACGTGAGTAGCAAAATGGGGCCCAGCTCCCTGGGCTTCTCTGTCAGCTGTGAGCTTGCTCCTCTGCTTCGAATTCTTCAGTCTGGGGAGAAACAGGATGATGTGGAGTGACCAGATCAAGGCCTGATGTGCTGGGACCCCACATGAGAGAGAAATGGGGTGTTCCATAATGAGGTTCTTACCTGGGTGCCTTGAGGTGAATGACTGGATCAGGGCCTCTTGGGTCTTCCAGGACCCCTGTGCTCCTTCCACCTCATTCATTCACTCACTGCCTCACGCATCCTGTGGAGGAGCTGGGTCTGTGGCAAAGCCTGTGCAGGCTGGTCCTTTGTGAAAGAGGGTTCACATACAGTTCTGCAAGCTCTGGTGTCACCACTGTCCTCCCTGTGCCTGGGGTGGCATTTGTGGGGCTGTTTCCCCTGCTGTGTTAAAGCTGGCAGATTGGCTCCGGAGGCAGCTCCAGCTTAGGGGGAGTAGCCAGGTCCTTCATGGGGATTTGTGGGCACTGGAGCAGGTTCCTGCTGCCCAGTGCATTTCCAGCAACTTGGAGCCCCAGGTTACCCTTGGTCAGCAGCCAGCTTGGGACCAAGAGCACTCCTGGACCACCACACTGGCTGGCTGGCTCCCCCTTGTGAATAAGGCAGCCCAGAGCGAAGTGAGAGGAGGAGAGCAGTTGTGTGAATGTTTCCCTCCAGCCCTTTACTCTGCTCATCCCAAAGCCCCTGGTATCATCTTTTTGTTTGTTCGTTTTTGTGTGTGTGTGTACTGGCACCTCCCCTTTGCATTCTGCTCTGGGGCAGTGGGGTTATCCCCTCTTGGAAAGCAGAGTCATCCCCACAGGCCCCTTCACCTGCTTCTGCAGCCACAGCTGCCCGTAAGCCCCGAACCAGTGGTGCCTGCCCAGCTTTGAGATCAGGCACCCCAGGGCACCGCAGAAGAACACAGGGGCTGTGCTGACCTCTCTCTACATCCTTTCAGGGGGAAGACGTTCACAACCCGTTAATGCCAGGGTCACTGAGGCTGCTGTGGAGGACGAAGGTTGGGGCACTTGCTACCTGATAATCGTAGCTTTTAATGTTGCACCTCTGTGGGCTCATAAGGAATTCAAGCAATCGGGGTCTGTTTGTACAACAGTTTGGGGAGTAATCTGCAGAAACGAGCTGTGCTTGCGAGGACTCGATCGCTCCAAGAAACAAAACCTTAATTCCAGTTTGATTGACTTAATTTCTTTTCTTTTTTATTTTTTTTTTCTTCTTTTCAAGCTGTTTCGCTTTGCAATATGTTACCGGAAATAGTTGCAGTATTTCTTATGAGAATAATGCAATATTAACTTGTTTTCCTCTGAGTATTTGAGTTCAAAACTCCTGTATCTGAAGAAATACTGTTGGGGTTCATTAATAAAGGAGATCTTTCTATCTTAAGTGGCTGTGGGGCTTTGGCTTGTCAATGCATATGCCTTTCCCTGAAGTCGCAGGCGCAAGGGGGATAATTATGGTATCCTGGAGCAAATTGCTTCTGGTGCTTTATGGGGGGGTGCTGTGCCCAGGTCTGGGATTGAGTAGCCTGTTGTTTTTAGGAAACTCCTGGGCTGCACAGAGCAGGGTTCTCCTACCCTCAGCTAGCAAATCTGCACCCCACCCTGACCCCCTCATCCCTCATAATGGGGGGAGTGTGGGGGTGTGGGGTGTGTCTCTGCCTCCACTCAGACCAGCATAAAACCATCTGCCCTTGCTCCTCAGGCTGTGGTTGAATGCTGGGGAGATCCCTGAGGAGGGAGCCCAACTCCCTGGTTCTCTTCTTCCCCACAAGCAGAGTGGATGGTATCCAGTTAAGTGAAATAATTTATATAATTAAAAGACACTTTTATACAAAACCCCAGGCTTGGCCCCCAGGTGGTGAGGGCAAAGTGAGGCAGGCCGGAAAATGACAAAGTACGCCCCAGAGAAGGGTGGTGAAACCCATCTCCCTCCTCTCTCTGTACTCGAGCAACCAGGACCCCATCCTCAGCACAGTTTCTAGCGGTCAGGGCGCTGGACGCAGAACACTTTGGCTTGGTGGTCTCCAGAGGTTGTCACCACAATGGAGGCATCCCTGGGGGGAGACAGGGCTTGGAGATGACTGGTGGCTTCGGGCATCCCTTGCCCATGCCCTGGGCCCAGCTCTGATCTGTCCCCCTCCCCCCTGAGACCCTCAAATCTCTTCGTGGACTTGGGTTTCTCTGCCCCAGACCAGCCTCCAAGGGCACCCAAAGGAGAGACAGCTTGTGATTTGAGTTCCTGAGGCTGGAGGCCCCTGCCACCCATGGTCCCTCCACCCAGCTCCCTGCTAGGGGTTCACCACTCACTTGTTGACAGCAAAGTCGAGGATTTCAGCTGAGTGCCCTCGGTACTCGCTGATCATCTTCCCTGAGCGGGCGTCCCAGAGCCGCACGGCACCATCCAGGCTGCAGGTGTACACCACGGCCGAGCTCTCCTCCCACAGCAACTGCACAATCCCTGACTGGGGCAGGGGGAGGCCACAGGGTGAGTACTGTGGACCACCAGCAAGTCTCGGCTTCCCCTACATGCCCCCCCCCCCCCCCCCCCCCCCCCCCCCCCCCCCCTCCCCCCCCCCCCCCCCCCCCCACCGCGCGGCCGTCTCCCGACTCGCGGCTGGCTGCGGGTCGGGGCAGGGGCACGGCGGTCGCGTG